>JAQGAW010004492.1:0-10821 GCA_034698025.1 Phthiracarus crinitus | reverse complement strand
GTAATATACTATTGAAATGACTTATAATATAATACAAAGTGAGCTCATTATGTATGTTCATACTCTTTCTTGTTTTTGTATATTATTAACAAAATTGCTAGAATTTGTTGTGAATTTTATTAATTTCACTTCAGATAACAGTATATTTTAATGCTATAATATCATTTCTTAATTAGATTAATTCTTTTTACAGATTTTGACTATAAATTATTACTTTTTATTATAATTTAATTGTTCGATGAAAAAATCGGGCCGATCGGGCTTTCGTAATTTAAATATGTCGTGCTTTTATCGGGCTCGGGCCTATGCCTGGCGGACCTTCATCGGGCTAGGGCCTCAAAATTTTAATGATTTCGCACTCTAGTTTGTAGATATCTATTGATCTCTATTGATCATTATTAAACTAAATTGAACAATTTTGACCTCTATCGCCATATATCGACCTCTATTACCCTATATGAAACATTAACGACATAAATCGACCTCAATTGACCTCTAATGACCTTAATTAAACTATCGACCTCTATCGAAATTTATCAACCTCTGTTGATTTCTATCGACATCTATTGATTAAACTATATAATGTTAATTGTATTCATAAGGGTTAGTTTAAAAACTTAAGAAAATTATAATTAATGTAACGAATGAATTTTGATATGAAATAACATTGTAAATTTATTTTATATATTAATTATCATTAAAAAATTAAATACTATAAATTTAGTTGTTAATCATTTATGATTTATTCGAGATTAGAATTAAATTAATTGTTCATTTTATCGTTTATGGAACACACATATCTGTACTCAAAATATACTGTTCCCAAAAGTTGAAACAATTGTTTATATCATTAGGAAAGTATCCATCATTACCACGATATCGATTGACAAACACTTTTCCCAAACGATTGGAATCGGGATATAATTCCACATACGATGCATTCACAACACCATTATTAACACAATATGGTGGCCAATCATCATATACTGTGGGGTTTAGTAATACCACATCACCTCTAAATTATGAAATTTGTAAAATATCTTCAATGATTTATTAACCAAAAAAATTACACAAATTTAATAAAATATTATTTACTAACGTTTTAGCAAAATGCGTGAGTAAATCAACCATTTTAATGGCCATAAACATGTCTCGATTAGTATATCCGGACATAAATAATGGAAGACCAAAGTCTGAATGCAAATCATCGGCATGAGTATTGTTTGCCCATTCGCTTTTAAACATTGACATTGAATCTTGATATGTGAATCTGGATTGAAATACTTTTCCCATAAATGAATGAGATTTAGTAATATAACTGCCAAACAATACCATTGGACACGTTATTACGTAATCACCCAATGAATGTGCGACCGATCGGCGAATATGTTGTGGATTTAATTTAACATCCATACGAGTAAATGGCTTAACGAATGCTTGTGCCACTTGTTGTTTGAATGGACAGTTGACGAAGATTTCGTTTAATACATCGTTGTTAACAATACTTTTCGATATAATCAGAGGTCGAGAAACAAATGTTGAATATCTTCCTCCTAATCCTTTGAGAAGATCCAAGAGTAACACAAACATAGCGCCTTCGATCTCATTATGATTCATTAAAATGTGAATATCTTTACGGAAATATCCGCGTTTAACGGCATTGTATGGATTATATGGAATTAGTCTTAGTGTGTCACCATATACAGCGGTAAAGCTAAGTGAAACTATTGATAATTCATTTGTAAAATAAGAAACGAATAGCTCTTTTGCTGGAATAGACTTTAAGCATTGAATCCATGTTCTATCGTTGAAACATTTGAATACATTATTAGCGTAATATCTCGACAATTCATATGCTTGTTCTGAACTTCTCATCAGATAAGCCGTACCTTAATATTGTATAATTGTTATATATGTTTATGTTATTTATTCACAAACTATGGCTGATTTTACACAAGGCTTTGTGGTGTAAACGAAAAACTATATATTAAATGAATACCTGATAACAGAATTGATTTATTAAACCAATCTCTTATGCCGTAAGTAGTATTAGAAACAATTAAATCAGTTATAGACATACTGCCAGCACTTTCACCAAATAGGGTGATATCATTAGGATTACCACCAAAATTAGCGATATTACGTCGCGTCCAGTTTAATGCCATCACTTGATCCCAAATACCAGCATTTCCTGGCGCTTCTATACTATTGCCATATAAGAACCCAAAAATATTCACGCGATAATTAAACGTTACCACAATAACATTTCTCAATGAAAGATATGATCCATCATATGAATTATTGAAACCATTACTTAACACACTTCCAGAACCAAATAAGAAAAAGCCTCCATGAATAAATATCATTACCGGTAAATTAGCGGATGTATTCATTATTGGCGTCCAAATATTTAAATATAGACAATCTTCGCTTAAACCTGTAACACTATTATCAGAAAATATTGGTGGTTGCCAACACACAGCTCTATAAAATGTTGCATCATATGTTTTGTACCAATTGTTTACTGGTTTTGGTGGTTGAAACCGTAAATCACCAATTGGTGGGCTTGCGTATGGTATACCCTTAAAAATAAGTTAATCGAGTAAAATATATTTATTGTTTTTTCAATATTTAAGTCTAATAATTTGTTCGGTTGTTTGTGGTTCCTTTTATAGGCTCCACCACTCGGATCCTCACCCCATCGATATTTATTTGAATGGATTCAGTTCGATGAGAAGGGATCAAATAGAGGTGTTTGGAGAAAGTAAGACCCTATTAGTAGGGTTAAGGTAGAAAAGATTTTAAATTATACCTAGTGAAGATCGATTCCGGGCAATGCCCGATTTTGCCCGAAATCACCCCCGATTTCTATTTTTACTCTTCGGGCAAATGGAATTATTCCGGGCAACTTGCCCGAAAAATCGTTTTACAAGCTAAAGCTTTTACCTCAAAACTATAATATTTTTAAAACTGATGAATAAATTTTTCCAAATTGTCATTATAATTTTCTAAAATTTATATTTATAGTTCTAAAGTAACTTAATTTTTGTGGGTTATATCGAATAATCACTTAACTAATAAAGTTATTATTAAAATAATATATTAATTAAAACTTATTTATAAATTATACGACATTTTATCCTTAATGCCCAAAATTGCCCGTCCGAAAAACTCAATATTAGACTTTTCTATCTGGCGCCCGAATTTGCCCGCCCGAACTATAAATTTATGGTTGCCCGCAAACAATCTTCCCTAATTATACGTTTAATACCTATACGGTTTGCGCTCAGATTAAAAAGTTGTGTTGATTTGAGGGGTCATATTCTCATATTCTGATTGTAGTAGCTACCCCAATGTGGGTCAAGGTAGAAAATTTTAATTTTTTGTAAGAAATCGGTGAGATTAGTTAACGTGAAGTGGGATTGTGTTGGCATGGGTCGATTGGGATGAGAGTTTGTCGCGTGGTATGGGGTAATGTAGGATAGGATCTGGTCTCGTCTCGTCTCGTCGGGATGGGCTGGGCTTGGTCGGGCTGTGTCGGCTTGGATTGGGTTGAATCGGTTAGGTTGGCTGGAATTGGTTTAGTGAGTTTTTTTAATCAAATTTCAAACCATTTCCTCCCGAATAAGTTGGAATAAAACTCTAGTTATATAATAACAATGGAACCAGTTTCAACTTTTTAAACAAAGTTTTTCTAAGTTAGGTTTATTTTGGGTTTAGTAAAATGAAATCTAAACAACATCGTAAATAATCTTACAAAACATATCCGATAATATTTGCTTTTAAGTTTTATTTCAAGTATATTTTGATAATAAAATTTGGGTTAATATATACTTGCTTTTTTTAAAAAATAGAAAAAATTTAAGTTTACATTTTGGTTTATATGCATTCCTATTTATACGGATGCAATTACAGACAGAAAATCACGTTCAAATCCATAAACTGTATTTCTTTCTGAACACCTCAGCTTAAATTTTAAGCACAAATTAAAAGAAAACTAAAAGAAATTACCTTAAATGAATAGACATATCTGCCATTTATTACACTCTTTACACCAATAATCGCACCATTTTCAGTACTTACTGGTCGTGTAATAATAGATTCTGCATGTGTCTCATTGAATATGCGAAATGACAAAATAATATAAGCTAATAATTTAAAAATCATTTTAACTTTAAAATAAAAGTTTATTAAATAATAAAATCACATAAGCAATTTTGTTACAATTAATGATATAAAATACCTTATACTGATTTTACTAATGTCTTTTATTTTCAATAGTATTTTGTGAAACATAACTATAAATATAACCCTCATTTATTTTATGCCGGCATATACATAATTCTTAATATTAAATGAAAATAGTTGAATGCCTTTTTAAAAATTTTTAAGTTAACTGCAATTGAGTTTTTTTGAATGTTTTTATTCAAATAACGATATTTATTACAAAATATTAATGATTAAAATAACAAAAATTTTTGTTGGATTAAATGTTAATATAGACTCATAATGTGTGAAAGATTTACATATAACAGATGAAAATAAATATTAAAATACAAATTCGATACGAAGACGTTAATAGAAAAAATGATTGAAGAAAAGCCATTCAGAAAAAATCATTAATTGATAGTTCTGTCACGAGATCTATAAATAACTCCGCGACTCTTCAACTCTCGTATAATACCAGACGGAAGTCTACCCGAAACGCTAATCGCATAAATCCCTTTGCATTTGCGATCTGTGAATATATTTACAAAAATTAGACGCGAGAATCACAAAGAGATATTAATTTAACGTTAGTTTTATTGGTGTTTTCAAAGTCCAAGACAAGCGTCAAAATTAAAGGAATTAAATCTTATATAATAACGACTACTTTATTATACATCAAATTCGTTATATTTTCATAAAAAATTACTGCATTCAAAATAAAATAACATTCATATCTCTCTATTATTCAAAAAAAATGTCTAATATTTCAAATAAGTTTTCCATACAATATAATCGTATATAATATAGTTTATCAGTGAATAAATGTAAATATAATTCATTAATTTAATGCTTATTATTAAGATTGTGCTTAAAATGACAAGTAAAGTAAAACTCAAGACAATCAAGTGAATGAATATATGCTTTGATTAACATATTTAACGTTAACACTCATAATCATTGCGAACAACAGCTATGATCACTTACTGATTTTTTGCCATTTCGCGACCCAACTCTCTTCAGCACTTGTGAGCGCTATTAATCTGTAATAAATTTAACAGCAAATACAATTTAATTAGTTAACCGCGAAAATAAAATCTAGTTATAAAAGCACAAAACGGAACGATTATAAGACAAGAGACTTACGGATAGAAAAATACTTTAAGCGAAACATTAATTATTTCACATTTGCATGCAATCATTTTACTTTTTTCCTATACTAATCGGTTCAATATATGAATGAAAAACACGGTTAAAATTACCCGTCAAAGTTGTTTGACGTGCATTGTTCCACCAAAGATTTGTTATTCTTCATTCCAAGATATTCGTCACAGTTATCGCAACCATCGGACTCGAACTGGTCTTTTTGCTACAAATATGTCATTATATATCGAAAACGTATATAAATATAATGGTAAGCAAAATAACAATGGTTTGATACATGCATTGATTTGTTTTATTACGGCAAACCTTTACGAGCGAACACAGCATACACGCTCTCAAACTATGCGTATCGCTTGGTATTGAATCGACAGCCATTCTAGTGTGCGTTTTGTTTGAAATTTATGCGAAATAATTATAAGCACACGTTTTTTGTTTCGTGTAATTTAAATTAAATTTTTTGACAATAAATACTATCTTCTTATTTGTTAGTTACTTGATAAAGACGTGATACTTTAGTAATGATGCGCATTAAATAATAGCGTATATGTGGCAAACACTTATGGTACCATCATATATATACAATGTACAAATAATAAAAGGTAATCTATGTTTAGTAAAAGTACCAAAACTCATAATTTATTTGCGTGGATCTATATACGACAAATAAGTTCGGTATTTATAGACAATACTGCCACTGTCTATAAACATGTCATTTTAACTTTTTAATTTACTATAATAATTGTATTTCATACCATAAATATGTTTAAAATATAAAAACAGCCAATAAATAATAAATAGAGCCATAACCAAAATGATAGCAATGTTAAAGTTTTTACTTAAAAATCATTATTATCATTGCAATACATATGTTACCATAGAAATGGCAGCTAAGACATCATCGGTGGCTGGATTCTAGACTTTAACCGTACGAAACTAATAATAATTTAATGTACTAGAGAAACCCGCGGTGATTGCAACCCACATCTAACACTTAAAGCACAGAACTCTATTATGATCTTTTTGAGTGTTTCATTATATTAAACCATAAAAAATTTTTATGAATTAGTTATTTCTTTCATTTAAAAGCTAATTAAACAGAAACAGAAATTAATAGAAACAAATGCAAACATGTGTTATAAATAGTGATCTTCGTTACCGGTTATAAGACCGGTGATGACCGATAATTACCGCCGTTATAAAAATTATTTACGGGTTATATTGCGATTAATACCGATAAATACCGAAAATATACAACTTTTTAGTTCAATTTTGCTTATAAATTACATGATTTTTATTCATAGCATTAATTTTGTTGTTAAATTTTAATTATTTTGTAACAAATGTTTTTGATTAACTTAATTAAAGCCTCCATTTAGAAAAAACTGCTGAAATAGATCAAAAAATTTAAAGTTAATGTTAAAATAAAAGTTAAAATTTGAAAATTATTTATAAGCAATAAATGCAAAATTTGAGTTTCAAATATTGTTATAATAATTAATTTTATTATCAGCATTTATCGTATATAATTCCAACACATCTTACAAAGAATTCTTACACATATATTCAAAAATTTTTAATAAAACCGATTGTGACCGCCGATTTATATTATTATTTACCGGTTATGTAATTAAGACCTGTTATGACCGCCGATTTAATTTTTTGATCGTGACCGGTAACGAAGATCACTAGTTATAAACAAGAATAATTTGCATATTTAAAACATTTAACGTCACAGCGTCACTATTAATCGTGATAATATGGTTAAAAAAAGTTATCGACTTAGTGATGCTAAATTATAGCGATATTACGGTGACCTTAACAAAATTTTTATAGAGTATATTTGCATTTTATTAACGATTTTATATATTTGTTACTCAATTTTTTTAAATCTTTAATTTTATCATTGTTCAAATTTTTTAATGTAATAATATTATTTAACAGCAATTTATAATATTTTATTTTTTAACAATTGTTTTTTGGTCATACTATTAGTAATGCCTTATTTTAAAGTTATAAAAAAGAGAATAATTTGCTGAACGGAAGAAAGTGTGAAAAGCCTAAAAATTCAAGGAATTTACGTTTTTAAAAGTTATATTAGAATTATTTATTTAATTTTAAATCGTATAGAATATACTGGTAATATTTATTTATTTAAATATTTACGTAAAATTATAAATAACTTTTAATAATGTATATCATGCGATCATAAAGTTTTATAGTAATATTCAGGACGAGAGCTTCGGGAACTCTAATTTTACATCTACAGGAGTAGACCCGCGGTAGTAAAAATAATATATGCTGGGATTGGGAATATAAAATCGGTTCTTCGGTTAATTTGAATTAAAGTGAAATTCAAATAACTATATTCACCAAAAAGTATTGAGCAACACAATGGCATTGTCTCCGAAGAGACAATCTTTATCAATCAAGAGTTTAATTTCAATAGAATTGTACTTATTATTGCTTTGCTCGCTAATGCGAGTAACCAGAGGTAACACAATACTAAAAGTGTTAACTCTAAAGAGCGTTATATAAGCTATTCAATATTGATAAAAATTACATTAAAGTAGATATATTTAATTTTAAGTAATAATTCTATTAAAATTGAGGAAAATGCAAAAATTTATAACGTAGCACAACAAACTCAATTAAGTTAAATATATTATTTGTATAAATTAAAAAATTTAATTTCTTTGTATTAAATAAAATTATTGTTTCGCTTAGTTATTATTATTGATGAACATTTTTAAATTTAAATTGCTTTCAATTTCGCTTTTATATTTATTACATTATTATGTTATTTTCTCTTAACCCAAATTGAAAGCTAAAAATAAGTCGCTTTGGATTTCAAAGCAAAACTTAATTTAAAAACTATAATTTTGAGAAATAGAATTATAACGTAACTAAAACTTATTCACTAATTAATTGACAATATTTGTTATCGCAATATTCGATGCTGTACTGCATTTACACGAAATCGTCATTTTTTATGTAAATGTTTTGCGCAAAAAAATTGAGTAATTTATATCTTTATAACATTCACAATAAATTCAACACTCAATCGATTTTGATATTTAATTCATTTATAAACAATAGACTATTTTGTATTCGATAAATTTATCAGTAAATGATAACTCATAAATAGGCTGAAAATAATAGGCGATTTATTCACAATTTAATAATTAAATTACAAATAACGTAAAATATAAACTGTAATATGAAGTTAATTCCAGAAACCAATGTATATAAGCAAACCTGAATAAATTTACTATTGGTATTGATTTGCATGCGAAAACACGCATATCAATACTGTTTTGATTATGATTCAATTATCTGTCCCTTCTTTGTCAAAGCCATTGCGTATTGTCATTACTTTTTGTCTATTCATCGAATTAATTATATTGCTAATTTAAATCATTCTATGCGCTAATATAAATTACTTGACTAAATATTAATAGTTTCGATGGGCATAACATATTAAGTACGCATTCTAGTATTATAATGCAATTTGTATAGAAAATGTACTAGTTTTTAATCAAATCATTAAAAAATGCATATATCCTTATTAATAAAAAATGCGAACTGATAGACATGCAGGCAGACACTAGGATTCGCATTGGAAAATGCGAAAAGTCTATGAGAAATGTAACTAAAAAATTCATTAATGGATAAATGATATTTTTTATTGCCATTCCTTTAGTTTACTGTATCTCTAATCAAATTAAAATAAAATTTATCCCAAAAAATTAAATTAAATATTTTGTTATTCTTATTAAAACTGATTCGTTGCATATGAAAGCAATCAATATCCAGTTGATTAAACTTTTTCCGTTTAAATGATATGCATCTCAATAGATCACACTACACACGATCGTTGAGTTACATTTTTAATTTAAACTGCATTAAACTTTTCTAATCTTATAACTATTATCGCCTTTAACAAAGGATTTATGTAGCTTTATATGATTTATTGCAAGAATTTTAAAACTTTTGTGCTCAATAGAATCATCAGCACAAAACATATGCTTAGAAAAATAAGTGAACTTTTTACAAATATCTTTAAAAACCATCGTATTAATAAGAAATTAAGCTGTTAATGAATTGTTATAACAAAGTTTCGGTATTTATGTAAATAAGAATTCTTTTACTATTGGTATTGTAGTGACAAAGGTTACTCGCATTGGGGAGCGAAGCACAACCTCTAAACTTGATTCTGACTCAAAATTTTTTTCTCCATCGTTGATGCTTTTTGTCGATATTTTTTTAGCCATTTATATGAAAAATTAAAATATAAAAAATATTTAGCTCTGCATTTATTGATATATTTTATAAAAATAATCTCAAACCAAAACTATCCAAGAAATAATAGCTATTTTATATTAAGTTTTAAAAGCAATAAAATTAAAAAAAAACTGAATTTTCAACAATGTCTGTTATACTTTAATGGTCAAACTCAAAATAAACAAACTTAAATCTAAAGCCTAATTTACAATAAAATTTCATAAAATAAATTCTCAATTCTAAACTAATAATCTTTATGATATTTGATTTTTAATTAGTATGACAGTATATATATATAGCCTTATTTTGATAAAAATAAAATCAATTAATCTGAAATAACGCCGTTGTTTGCAAATGTAAATGTAATCTTATAACCGAAAAATTTAATTTGTAATCTTATTTTAAAATGTAACGAACTTGATTACCTTATAGCGTATCAATTCATAAATTTTAAACAGTTAAACTTTTGCTCAAACTTTTCTAATTAGATATAAAATTTCAAGTCCGCTAAATAAGCCAATATTTATTAAGTCTCGTCATGTAACTATGGGTTCCGTAAATTGCAATCTCAAGTATACAGTATATTAAAGTTGCCTTAAGCTTGAAACTATAGATTCATTATTTGATTGCTTGAACACAAAAATGCCGCTGCCATATGGCCATATGGTAACTTAAATTATTAAAACAGGAATTACACCTTGAAATTCAATTTTTATGTGAAGAGAATAAAAATTTATCTGAAATTACTGATAAATCACTGCAAAAATCTGTGATGATTCTGTAAAGAATTGAACAACAAATCGCTTTATAAGTAATAAAGTAAAGTATAAAATTACAAAAATTTACACAAAACTATCAAAAACTGAATTCGTTCAATAAATTTGAGATATACTGTGCCGTATATAAAACAATGTTTTGTAATTGTTGGTGCCTTTCATGTACAGAATGACACGTGAGGAAAGGGTGACTTATGAGTTTGGGACTTAAAATATAAGTAAACTTTAAACTTTCTTGACGTTTTTTAGCTCACTTTATAAAAGTCAGCTATTGGATTTGACATGTCCGTCTGTATGTATGTCTGTGGACCGGTCAATCTCTATATTTATTAAGGGATTTTTTCTCTATATTAATAAAGGGATTTTTTCAAAAAAAGACTCCTATCTTCTAAAA
>JAQGAW010004491.1:0-10823 GCA_034698025.1 Phthiracarus crinitus | reverse complement strand
GTACGGTAATGAAATTTGTTTTTTGTAATTTACCGGTAATGAAACGGTAACGATAATTTTGGGTTTGGTAACGGTACAGTAACGGTAAATAAAATATCAATATTTTCAATCACTAGCGTTTACTATATAAATAAAAAAATATTTTATGTCCTTTAATTAAATAATTCGTAGAATAATCAATGCGCATTTTATTGTTATGAAGTTTCATTTTTATCAGTTTTAATTCAAAACTGATGTCATTATTTAATTTCAACAAAATAAAGACAACCAACAATAATATAAGTTAGAGATGAGCATTTTAGTTGGCCTAACCCTTGGGTTTAGATCATCCCATAGCCTAAGCCATAATATTTCATAGGGTGAAGGCTAAAGCTCAATTAGGCTTCCTAACATCTAGGCTCTTTGTCGAAAGTATTATTTATAGAAATTATTGCAAAAACTACTTTCCATAACAAAAAATAGTTTTATATTATACTTTTTGTAATGTGTATACAATTTTCTAAATAGTAGAGATTTTATTACTCGATATTTCTTTAAAAATATATAATCATTGGGAATATTACAAAATATTAATGATAAATGGAAATCCGAGATTTACGCCTAAGTTATTATAGGTCGGCCTAAACCTAAGCATAACCATAAGCCTGATCCAATCTCTATATCTAACTCGTCAGTCTAGAGCCTGTAGTGCGTAGGCTTATGTTCTTAAAATTTTTACATTCTCATCTCTAATATCATTTAAAAGGATGATTATTCGTATTCCTACGCTTTTGATTAATATTATATAACTTTATATAACAAATTAAAATTACGAATTAATTAATTAAAATTGAACCAAACTGAAAAAATTTAAAATTTATGCTTAAATTTGTCGTTTTACCAATATTTTAAAAGAAATGGAATCAAATGTTTCTTTAGAAAACTAAACATTTTAATTGAATTCTCATTGAATTAATGGAAAATAACAGAATTCGTTAGATTATTTTATTTCGTTCAATTAAATTTCACTGATTTGGAATCACAAATCCTTACAAACCTGATTTTTATAGAAATTATTATAATTTAAATCAATCGTTAATTAACGTTTTTTAATCCCTACAATATTTTTATATCCTGCATATAAATAAATATTAGTCATTTTTCCTATTTTACAACTTATTATCTTTGGAACTTAAACTTAAAGATATCATTCACAAGACTGAACTTGAAATACAATTTTCTAATGAAGCATTACGTTAACTATTAAATTAAGTTTATTGCGCTTTTCTAGAAATAAAAGCGGTAATAACTAGATAAATTTTATTATTAAAATATTCACTTTTGACTAAATATAATTGTGACGTATAAACAGGCAAATAAATTTGTCATAAGCTTATAACAAAAACAAATATTGTTAATTTTTATTCCCAAGTTATAGAAATGAAGTCACAATTTTATAGACATATTCTAACCAAGACTGTAATGTACAGACTTTATGAAATCAGTTGATCATATCTTTAGGTATACTAGATTTGATCAAAACATCGGGCTTTAAGATGCAGATCTTTCATAAGCTTTTATGCAAAGATTAGTGCTTCGAATCATGGTAAGAATTTTTTGAAATCATAACTAAATTAGTTTACAAATATAATCTATATTTATAAAATTTATGTCTTAATTTTTATAAATTAAAATAGGATGCAATTAATTTTATGTACATAAAGGGTAAATTATAATAATTTGTTTCATAACAATTTATTGTTAAAATTAAATCAAAATAATTCTTAATTAAAAAACAAAACTAAAATATAGTTATTCAACAATAATAAATAATTTAAATGCCAAAAATATTTAATACAGAAATAATTGATTATACTATTGAATTAAAATTGAATATAACACAGTTAGCTCATTATGTATGTTCATACTATTTCTTGATTTTAATTAATTACAATATTTCTTAGAAATATAATGAAAAAATAAAGAAACAAAAAAAAATAGAATGAACATGCATAATGAGCTCACTTCTTGTTATATTCAATTTTAATTCAATAGTATAGTTTTTTGTTTATTAAATATTTTTGGAATTTAAATTATTTATTATAATATTGCACAACTATATCTTTTTTATTTCACAGTTTGTACTTTTACTAAATATTGTTTCAACGAAAAAATTTTATAGTTTTTATATATATTGTTGTAAATGGCAGTTCAGTGAGTGTATTGTGAATTTTGATTAAGTTTTGTTATCTTTCGCCGAGTCAAAATCAAACAAATTTTTAAGCGGACAAAATTTTATTTTCCTAAATATTTTTATTTTAAATCAATTTATAATTTTTTATTAGGATTTTAGTCAATTTTTGTCCTTTTTAAAGCCATTTTTAGACTTTTAAATTTTTGTCATATTTTAAGAAATTTTTTGACCATTATTAGCACTTTTTGAAGGAATTATAGCCCATATTGCCAGTTTTGAAGAAATTTTTAATTTATTTTAAGTCTATAGTTATGTCTTTTTTCAAAAATCCCTTAATAAACATAAAGAAAATATCCCTTAATAAATATTAATGTAAAGACTGTCTTATTTCTTATCTATGACTTTTAACTGTAACTTTAATCGGTAAACTGAAAAGATTATCGGTTAAATTGTTCATCTTTACAACTTAGTAAATGTACCTTATTTTCATTGTTCTACCATTTTAGTTTGTCAGAATGACTATACCCACGCAACTAATATTTATTGCACCCTTGTCTATGGATTGAATAAAATCATGTTTAGAAAATTTTGTTTCATTTATTTGGACTCGATGTCTACAAGTGTTAGTTTGAATTGTTTTAGGCGCCTGATCACCAACTAGATAATTCATATTCAGATATAATATTCTTTGTTCTATTTATTTATATTTTTCAAATACAAAACACAATCAATTAAAATATTTATATATAAAATTTGGTTCAAAACATCTTGTTAACATTATGGTTAAAAAAATATTTTATTTAAGTATTATGAGGCAATTTTGTTTTATTTTTTCGATAAAAATTTAAAAATTTATTCTTGTCTTGTTTTTTATTATGCATATCAAAAAATAACTATAAAATATCAAACTCATAGTGTTAAATTGGGGGCTTTTTTAATAAGGAAAACGAAATAAAATGATACAAAAGCTTCTATGGTATTAATGACACCATTCCATATGATTAATTCAAAATAACTTCCAATCGCTAGTAAAGATATGATTATTCCGTTGATTAGAATTAGAATAAATTTTTCATTTGTTGTGCTAATTATTCCAATCACAGCACTCACTACTTGTATTATGCCTCCGATTATAACAAGGATTGCATTAATGCCTAATATATTTCAATAAATGATTAGTTATGTAATAAAATGTATATTATTTTGTTATAGTTATTGTACTGATTAATAAAAAATATACAAATCTTTATATCTAACTTTATATCTAATATTAATTTTAAAAAATATACGATCGAGTATCAAATATAGTAAGTACACAAAAATATATTACAACTCGTGCTCACGAAATTTGCATTGAGACGTATTATCATTGGTGTCAGTCGTTATAGAATAAAACTAGATTTTAAAACCCGACATTGGCAGCAAATTAATAGTATTTAAATAGAGTAAAAACTGTTAAATCATACAATTAGAGATTTTTAACGTAATCCCGGACCTGAACCATAGATCGTGCCTGTAATCCTAAGCGCCGCTTAGACTGGATTTTCAAACCATTTTGAGACCTGAACCTGAAGTTTTTGCATGTATTCGGACCAGGTCCGAGTATCTACAACAAGAACTAGAACCTGGACTCGGGACATAAATTACAATAATATTTAAAGAAAATAGTTCAATTTTAATTTTAAATTCTGTTAATTTTTATTTAATTATAACATTAAGTCTAACTTCTTCATATTTATATGAATAAAGTTTAACAAAAATTAGTTTTCTAAAAATATGAATTTAATTATATAAATTTGAGTTAAAATACGTAATATTTTTATTAATTTATTTCCAGGTCAAAATTTTTAAGGACTCAGACCTGAACCTACTCTAACAGTATTCAAATATGCTGAACCTGAACATCGTAAGTTTTGAAGGACCTGGACTTGAACCTGAACCCATAAGGAGCCAGACAGATAGAGAAGTCCAAAAGGCTTTTGTCAGAAAAGTCCAAAGCGCGTTTTTGCTTTTTTTATATTTGTTGTTATTCTGGATAATGTTAGTTAGCTGTAATCGCTAGAGTTTCTAACGGTCGCCGATTTTCCGGGCCTTGGCGGGCTTCCGACAACAATTCGGGCTTTGTCGTGCTTGGGCTTTGGGCTTAAATGTATCGGGCTTAGGTTGGGAAGAGCTTTTGTCATAAAAAACAAAGCCTGAAAATTTTTAATTTGAAATAAAATTTTGTGATATACCATATTTTTATTTAAAAAATAATAAAATATTGTAAAATAAAATTCGAATAATCATAAATGAATAATTACGTGTATAAAATAGAGTTATAACGAAGAAAATTGACTAGAAATTTAATATAGATATGAGAAATATAAATTTCTTATATTTATACTAAGAAAAATCTGGCAGTGTCGGGCTTAGTAAAATTAAACTTTTAGTGCTTTTTCGGGCTTGGGTTTGAGTAAGTCGGGCTTAGATCGGTCTCTGGCTTTAAATTTTTGACGAACACAAAAATTATAAATAAGTAAGAGATTCCACTTATGCTATCATATAATAGTTGATGTGATTGTACTAAATATAACTAAATAATGGCTTAATTTATACATAAATAATGACACAACACTCCAAAACTAAACAATAATTTTGAATACGTTAAGAAACAAAGATGCGGACATGTTATACATGTTACATTGCCTTCTAATGCAGTTTATGTTATGCCTCAAAATATGCGTTCAAAGCCAACATTTAGTGTTAGTGACGTTTTGTAATTCGTTTGTAAGCTACTCACTATATTGACATAAACTGCATAACATTGGTCATGTAACATGTTTTGACCCCTTTTCATAAGCGCATCTGTGTTAAGAAACGATACGTGAAAACTACGCAATAACATATTGAATAATAAATACGTTTTGTTTGCTATATAGCGTGAGGTACTGTTACTATGATATGTCAAAACTAAAATTCTGTTCAAATTAATAAAGCAAATTATTAAAAATATTTAACCTATGAATTTGTTAAATCCATTATAAAATATGTTATTTTATTATTTTTGTTCAAAATCATAAGTTTTTATAAACGTACTAAAATTTTAAAAATATTAGAAATGCTGATGAAAAATTAATTTTCTGCTGCTAAATTAACATATTAATCCTATATAATTAATATTATATAAAAAATAAATGAACCGGCAATTAATATTTTTGAAAATTGATTTTGAGTTATTTTAAAAATTTATATACATATATGTATTAACTATTGTTGATAAATTTTTAACAAAAATAATATCATAATTAAGACATTAATTGGTTCTTTGATCTTACGTGATGCTATCGGACCTCCGTTGTTGTCCAGAGTATCCAATGCTATTACTCCCATATCGAACAAAATAATACCTCCAATGATTCTTATAACTTGAAAAATTATTAAAGTAATCGTGAGTCCAAAAATAAGTGATTTATTTCTTCGATTGATGCTAGTAATCAGAAAGTCATTTTCCATTATTTAATTAATATAAAACTCGCAAAACAAGAAGAAAGTTATTGGTATGTTTAAAACAAAAACTGACGCAGAATAATGAAATTAGTAATATAAATGACATATATATTAATTTTTATCTTTTAGATACGTTTCTTATTTATAATATCTTATTATCAAATGCTTTAAGCAAATATTCGTTGCATAATTTAATGTCATAAAGTCATAAATTGTTATATATCAAGATTGTTCCATGGATTTGACAGATATATTTTATAGTAAAATAGGGTTTTCATTAAAACATTATTTCTGAAAACTTGATAAGCAATGAAAGTAATTTTTCCAAAAAAATTTAATTATTAAAGATATTTGTTAGAACATTGAACAAAGTAAAATTATCTTAGATGTATTTTCGCCCATTTTTATATAATTTAATGAATTATTTTCAAAAGATATGATTGAGATTAATTCATTAAAACACACAACACAGATGTAGTCGAAAAAATTTGTGAGTAAAATTAAATTAAAAATTCAGTATATAATTTATTATCTTGCAAAATATTAAAAAACTAACTTAACCCTAAATACAAAAAATTCCATTGCAAAACAGGACATTTGCAGATATATTGGTGTCATAGAACAAACCTTTGCACGTAAAGATAATAAACAAAACGAGATAACGCTGAAAAAGTGTTGTAACTAAACATTTTATTTATTAAATTAATATCGCTATTTACTATTACATATAATTAATTAACAAAGCAATTTTCAATTTAAAAACATAATGGTTTTAATCAGATATATTTTCGATCAATCTATAATAAGATCTATCGTTTTTGTATTTGGTTAATAAATTTAGAATTTATTATTTTACATGAATTAATTAATTTATTTATCAATAATACAAATTATTAATATATTTTATGATTTTTAAAAATCTTAACCATGATCTCCTTTAAAATGGTCCATAAAATAAAGAAAACTATTAATTTTAAAAGAATTTATTTAAACAACTAATAAACGCAAAATAAATACATAAGTATTTCTAAGATAATAACTACATATCTACGTATCGAACTTGTTTTTATACAATACTGCTCTCTAATGATATCTAGCTTTTAATTTACACTAAGCTTTACTAAAGCTTTAGTGAATAAATTTTTATGTTGCACTAATTATGCTGAGAAAATTTTCCTTCCTTGGAATGACTGTAGTTATTTTGATTTCATTTTCATACACACGATTAACAACTTGAGTACCGCACATGTTTCACCGCAAATGACTAAGTGATTTTGCAGGTATGTTTTCATGAATTCATTTCACACATTCTATAAGCTAATATCCGTTAATAATTTTTTAAACATTTTATTGAAATTTTTATGTGAAGGGGTATCCCAATGCTAATATTCATCCGGCAATGTAATAAATTGAGTAATAATGCCTACTTTCGGATGCCGTGAATAATAAATACTAATGAAATATAAATTAAAGAGTTATATGCTGCTCAACGACATGGTCGATCACAGATAGTAAAAAATTATAATTTTTGAATATGATTGGTTGAGGTGAAAAATATATGAATAATATTTAAGGATAAATGTAAATTTTGAGATAAGACTTTCCGAAAAGTTTCAAACACACTTTTTTTATGTGTGGCATTCAATTACCACTACCAAAGAAAACCTTTAGAAAAATAATTGTTTAATCATAGTGTAATTTATGATATCGTTGTTATTGATATTGAAAGATGTGATGGATATTCTTCATGAATACATTTCTTCTCCAAATGAAATATATGAAACCTAAACGACTTCGTCGTTTATGAGTTTACGATTGTTTCGAATTTCAAAGACAAACACGACAATTCTTCTATGGACTTAAGGTCGCAAAAATGTGATAAACTATCAAACCAGCTCAGCATACAGTCGTCAGCTGTTCATTTAATTAAATTTAACGCTATGAACAATAATGACAATAATATGCTTAACCAGCAAATCGACATCGAATCGCAGGCGAACATTCAACAGCCAAGAGAGTGTTTAGTGAATAAACAGTACCCGAAACCGAAACCTATGCCACGATTTAGTAAACGAATCAGCATATTAGAAAATTTTATACTCGCAAAACGGGTTGATACTGATTTCTTTAAAGTGAAAGTAGCTGTTTATAATTTTCTTCTAAGACCCACCGGTTATTTGGCGATAGGGTATCATATATTTATGTCGTGCGCCGTATTCACCTGTTTGGTACTTACCGTTTTAGCCAATATTCCTGGTAATGTTATTTTTTAAAATTATTTTTTCATAACTTAATGTTTCAATAATTGCTTCAAATAAATAGTGAAATTTTTTTAAAGTCTAGATTAAAAATTCTATATTAATCTGATTTAATTTATGTCTCAGTTTTGAAAGACTATGAGAATTTTATTGCATATTTTTTATTATTTATTTATTAAGACAATAGTGTTGTTGTTATACTATTTATCTTAACTTTAAGTACACAAAAACTTTCCTCAATATTTATTCATTAATTTTTGTTATAATTAGATTAGAATAATTAGCGTTTTGTTTCCCTTGCGTTTGAACAGTTAATTTAACTCTGTCAGTAAAAGGAGCTATTGGATTTGTACTGTCTTTCTTTCCGGTGGTTTGTTTATACTTACACGATCAAATATTTTAGAGATATAACCTCCTAGTCTAAATTAGGGTGAAAAAATCCAAAAATATTGGTTAAAATGACTAAAAATGGCTAAATATAAGGTCAAAATATCATCGTATCGTAAAGGGCTTAATCTCAAGTTTTTTAGGTCCATATTGGTATCGGTGGCGCGCGTGCCAATAAGTGCCAATTATCTCTTTTACTTTTACTTATGATTGTCCGCTAACCACAATATTAACTCCATGAAAGCAGAACATCATATGAGTTAAAATTTCCGAAAAACAGATTCTATTTACAAAAATTATACTCTAAAAATTTTTCGATTAAATAATATAAATTAAAAGTTCTGATTGCCTAAAAATTAAAAATAAAATATAGTTGGCCAATAATAGATAAATGTATTATAAATAACGATAATATATTTTGAACTAAAATTTGTATGTAAATCATTGAATTAACCAAATATTCTACTTATAACGAGCGCATTATAAATATTCATACTTGTTTTATAATTATTTTTCACCTAATAAAGACTAGTCAATCATATCTGACTTCACATAATTTAAGCTTATTAACTACGCTAAAATTATTTTCCATATTTTATTGGCGTATTACCTGTGTACAACTGTTGCTATGTTCATTCACAAATTGTTAAACTCGATACGAATCGCATTTGTTATTTATACCGATTAACCCCAATCATAACTTGCAACTCAAAGCATGTTGATATTCTATTTAGTTAATAATTTATTAACGATTAATTAAAATTTCTTTGTATTCGATTCTGATGAGGATTATTAAAAATAACTTTAATTTACTCTTTTTAAAAATAATTGATATTATTTAATAGTAATTGAATATAAAAGTTTGCTAAATTAATAAAATTAATTAAAATACATTTGCACTTCAATTGCACTACGATTTGCATTTCGAATATGCATTTCATTTCGATTGCATTTCAATTTACATTTATTTATCTGAATTTTTTTATTTTCTAATATATTAACTTTTAATGCAAGATCACAGTTAGAATTGATATAAATCGTTAACTAAATATTAATTCAATTTAAAAACGATAATTTTCTAATGAATAAAATATTTAAACCTTATTATATCTTGAATGGAATTCTAAAATTTAATACAACATTGCATGACATTGAAAAATAGAAGCATATCTCATAAAGATATTTTGTTGAAATTTAAATTCTTTCAAAACATTTTATATATTTTATATTAATTTATCAGTGCCTGTGTTAGAACATGTAAAAATTCCATATTTTTTGGTTTGGCTGATTCCAAGCACTATTTCGGGCTTAGGTCTTATTTTAAGAAAATATGCTGTTCCCGAATTACAAGACCGAAATTTAAGATTGAGTGAACATAGCTTATACCAGGCCATGTCTTTAAATATTTATCGATTATTTACCTAATTTACATAATTTTCCAATAAAAGATATATACAAAGTTCAATTGATTTAAACAGAACAAACTAAACGCGATGTATTTAATTGTTCAAGTTATACACTCATAATTAATAATGCATAAACAAAATTTTAAAATCATGTTCTAATCTATAAATCGAAAATGTTTAGAATACGAATCGATTGCGTTAAAAGGGTTAAGAGTGATGGACTATTATATAGCTGTGTTTTTAACATCCGAAATAGTTGCTGGACTGTGGTCATCGTCATGCATATCGCAATATCAAGGAGTGAGAGGAAAGTTTCGCTTCATATGCAACCCATTTCGCATTATCGACCTATTCGTGATAATAACATCGTTGTTGGCTGTGTTTGTCGACTTAAAATATCACACGCTATCCATTGCTCGAGCGTTTCATTTTTTCCAAGTATTCCAAATGTTACGACTCGAGCATCGCTTCAGTCCTTGGAAATTAATGGCATCTGTCATATGGGATCAAAGAGAACATCTCGGTATAACATTCTATATGGGATTTTTAGCGCTACTATTCATATCATGGGTCGTTTATTTCGTGGAAAAGGATGAGAATCCCCAATTCACTTCGATAGCTGACGCCATGTGGTGGGGTGTTGTGACACTTACAACTGTCGGATACGGTGACATAACTCCTATCACACCGTTGGGGAAGTTTTTATCGTGTGTTGGTATCTTTACCGGTGTTTGCATCTTTGCATTGCCCGCTGGTATACTGGGAACTGGTCTCGCACTTAAGGTATGGTTGAGCTGAACCTTTATTTTAGTAAATAAAATTTACTTACTTAAAATGTATACTGTTATATATTAGAATAGTAAATCGTTAGAATTCTTTAATCGAACCCTTCCCTAACCCCCACGTCTCAACCCGACAGGCTTCAACCCAATCCGACCCGATTATCCAAATATTTTTATAATTCTAATAATTTTTACAATTATGTTTTTATCGGTCATTATGATAAATGAACCGAAACTGCTACTTAATAATTTAAATTATTCTTACTTGAAGTTATTTTAGCAGTTTTTTAATACTTTAATATAAATTAAAGTTTAGATGAATACATGT
>JAQGAW010004490.1:0-10825 GCA_034698025.1 Phthiracarus crinitus | reverse complement strand
ATAGCACTCATACGTGCGGAGTTTTGATGAAATTAATTGTTGAATTTGCTTCGACTTTCCGCTACAGGTATTACATAATGAATAGTAATAATTTAAAATAATACAAGTTTGCTAATAATTGAATAGATTATCGATTCATAAGATCTCTAATTTCAAAGTTGATGCACGAAATGCGAGATATTTAGTTTCGAATACAAGTATGATATATTTTTAGTAGTTATAACTCAGGCATATAAAGCATTAACTCCTTTACAGATTACTCGAGCCAATGACATGATTGCTGGCGAACATATTGTGTCAGCAATCAAACAACAAAGTTGGCCCATATTTGCTTTTCTGCATAGTTTCCAATTTGAAGTATGGATTTGTATTGCATTATCGCTCTTAATCAGTACTATGTTTACAACATATAGCGGTAGTAATCAATCATTTGATCGATTTCTCACTAATATTTGGAATTATAGCGCTGTGCTATTATCAGAACCATTTCCATTAATTGCTTATAAAAAACGATTAAACTAATATCTCAAAGAGTAATCTTAATTACATGGCTTCTCGTATGCACTGTTTTATTGTCTGGATTTTCAGGTGTTATAAGAGGCTTTTTTATGAAACCTAAACTTAACACAGGAATTGACAGTTTCGATGAATTGATAAGCAATAGAGACCTCAATATAATAGTTCTTAAGAACCACTACTTTGATAAAAGTATTCAAATGACAAAACACATTAAGAAAGAGGCGTATGAAATCAATAAACGTCTCATCAGATTAGATGATAATAACTTTGAAATCACAGATAATGTTATTAATAGAATAAAGAGTGGAACTCATGCGTTGGTTATTTTAAAATCGTTATATGATTCGATGCTAGAGTTGTGCACGAAAAATATAATAAATCGTATTAAACGCTAATTGTTTGTATCCAATCAAAGAAATGGTGACAGTTTTTATTCCATTTGTTTGACGACTAAAAATAAACTTAAAGCTAAAAATTTAAACAATGTGTAAGCAATACATTAATTAGATGTTTATATAAGTTTAATTTATATTTAATATTTATGCTTACTTTCATAACAGAATTATTCGTTTAACTGAGAGCGGAATATTCAGTTATTGGATAAAACAAACGACTAATCAAACTAATGATCGAAACAATAATTGTAATAACATCTATACGTTTGTTGTTTTAAATTCAAACCGATTGATTGGTGTGATTTACTTATGGACATTTGGAATTGTTTTATCTTTAATTTTATTATTTTATGAATCATGTTATGGAATATTGCGGACAATTATTTAATTTGTTAATATAATGTTCATATTCTAAACTTTAGAATCGAATTAATACTGTTTAGCTTTTAAATAAACTTATACTGCATTTAAATTGGAAAATGTTTAAAAACATTTACAAAAATAATTAATTGATTATAACAACTGTTATTTAGTATTATAGTTACTTAGAGAAAGAATAGAATAGAATTAAGCGAATATAAACGAAAAATATAATTTTAATATTATAAATAATATAATAAATCTAATTTAGTAAATATAATAGTATTTTTGTAAACTTCTTTTACTGGTTTAGTTCAACGAATATATTTTGATATTTCAATAACTTTTAAGAAGTAAATAACAATCAGAATGATAACCTGTTAGAAAAATTAATTCAATATTAAATTTTAAATTTTTAACAAAATTATCTAAACTTAAGAACAAATAATAAAAATAATATTAGTTTTATATGAGCATATTAGTGATGATGGTTTAGAGCCTCCGAGCCTCTGGAGCCTGAACCTCAGCCTGAGCCTCAGGCTCAGACTCAAGCTCTTGTTTGGATTTTTGTTAGAGGCTCAGGCTTGAAGTTTTATACTTTTGAGCCTGAACCTGAGTTTCGAGGCTCGGGTTCCGCTTAAGCGAGCCTTAGAGCCTCTTTATAGAGGCTCGAGAGTTTCTGTGCAATTTAATATATTAGAATACTGTATAGAATGTGAATTCAAGAAATATTTTAACTTTTAATAATATTATTTCTTTGTTATTTATTATTTTTATTATTACAAAAGTAGCAAAAACATATGTATTGTTCATTACATAAGTTCTATTGTGTCATTTGATATTAAATAGAACATTTTTTAATCTAAAAAATTTGACAGAGGCTCTAGGCTCAAGCTCTGGATCAAGCATGGAGACTCGGGTTCAGGCTCTTATTTTAATTGAGGCTCCAGGTTCAGATTTTCAAATCGAGGCTCAGGCTCAGGTTACAGCCGGAACCTCTGGAACCTGAGCCTCATCATCACTAGAGCATTTATTTAACTGTAAGCATGTAAAGACTAAATATAAAATTTCGATGTTTTTCTAAATGAAAGATTTAATACACGAAAAATATATACTAACAAATTAAACATGTATAAACAACTATTTAAATTCTGGTTTATTTCGATCATTTTAAAATATACTGATAATTATTTAGATGTTTTCAGCAAAATAATAGATGATATTTGTTTACAAAAAATGCATTGAAATTATATGCATTGAAATTATATATTTAAAACCCCATATACAGTATAGTCGAATGCGATCAAAACTTATTAAGGTATTTACTTAATTTTAAACAAACTTTAATACTTACTTCATTAAAGGTTAGATAATTTATGATAAAAAGATTTCCGAAATAAAATCCAACTTTGAAATTGTAAATAACTTTAATTAAAGAGAGATTCTGTGGAATAAAGTAAAATGTTTAGACTCATTTCTATTAACAAGTATAAAAAACGAATATCATTACTAAAGAACGGATTTTTTGGGACAAAAAAGTGCTAAAAACGGGGGGAACCGGGAACAAAAAATTATTAAAAACGGGAATTTTTCAGGGAAATATTGTGTTTCTTAAAATAAACTAAATTTTATATTATAAACCGTAACATTTTAAAATTAACTTTTGGCATAATTGAAAATTTTAAAAATTATATTTGTACTTTTCATGAACAAAATATTTATCAAACTAACGAAATTTCTAAAATATGCTCTCACTAGATAAAATGATAAATGTTTTGGAGCTATTTTCAACAAATCTTAATATGTACTAAGTTCATACTTTTAAAAAATTTATAAAACTATTAGAAAGCCTTTTTTGCATTTTGTTGTTGCTAAATATAGAGAAAAAGGGAAGTTTTTGAGTAATTTTGCATATCCGGGATATTTATATAAAATACCAAAACCGGAAAAAAACGAGAAAATAGAACTACTTCTAATTAATTAGATAAACTTTATAGAAGTTAATAATTTAATCTCCCGATCTTGTGATCAAAGAAAAAAGACGAGATTTTTCGGGATAATCCGTTCTTTAATCATTACATACCTTAATAAGGTTTAGATTTCCATACTTATTTCGAGTTGAAAGCATTTTAAATAAAAGCGCAAAGAGTTGTTTATTTTTGGACACAATCGATGCAGAAAAACTGAGCGTTGATAAAAGGCTTATTAAAATTAGAGAACCGGAACTGATTAATACAATATAGAAAATAAAACATAATTTCGTAAAGATTAACATGTATAATATAATATTAATAATAGTGCCGATTGTTACTGAAATTAGAAGCAAATATTTCGACCAATAGTTACTGTTAAACCCATCGATTTCACAGTGAATTGTATTTAAACGCTTAATTGTATTCACAACACTGTTATCTCTCAGTTTGCCCTTAAGAGTAGACAACGCATTTGATTTAATTTGTTTTAATTTAATTTGAAAGTAATAGCAAATTAAATAAAAATAAATAAACTGATAATAAATAATATTGCACGAGTAATAAACCATTAAACTAAATAAAAAACTCCATGGCAGCCCAAATAAAAATATTTGTTTCGGTTCGCAATTTATAGCTAACGGAGAAAATGACAATAGAAATGCTAATATTAGTTGAGAATATAATACAAAGTTTGAGTAATCTATAAAGATTTTAGCGTTTCTGAGAAACTTTCTTAAATTAACATCATTTCTAATTCCTATACTTTTAGGAGTTATCAATCCTGACATCATTTCAAACGGTTTAAGCCACACGTGAGGAACATTATAGTAATAATTCCAGAAATGAATTAATTGAGACCCAATAACAATAGCCATTCCATGCATTATAGACACGTTCCAGTGTAAACGTGCGTTAATAAAATAGCTAAAATCACCGATATATACGAAAAGGTTTCGATTTTTTTCTGGGATTATTAACGAAATAACTGATTTAATAAAATTAATTGAAATTATCGAAATGATTAAATAGGGGTTGTGTATTATACTACGATTATTATAATGTTTGTTACGAAACAAAGACAGTCCTATTCGGTATAAATTACTATCCGCTGATTTGATTATTATTTTATCGTTCTTAGTGTTCGAAATTATAAGGTATTTCTTTTGAGAATTCATTTCACAATAAAATATATTTTTACAGAATCATATGTACCTATAAATAGTTCTTATAAATAATTTTTTATTCGTAAACAAAGTATAATATAATATAAAATTTCTTAAGTTTAAACTTTAATATTTGCTAACGACTTCATTAATCTATTTTCATAGTTATTTACTTTTAAACTTATAAAACATTTATACTATACATTAAATGTTTCATTTGTTAACTTTTTATTTTTTTAGACTAAACCAGACAGAGAATAACATTCACGATGAGCTTATTATGTATAATATTTTTGAATTAATTATGTCAATAGTATAATTATTTTTAGTGCATTAAATTTTACAGCATCTGTATTAACATCTTAATTATTTGAGAGTATTGTTGCCCAATGATTTCATTTTTAAACAAACAGTACTTATAAATTAAATTGTTTACACAAAAAAATGCATAATTTGATAATACATAGTTGAATATAGTATATCTAGAAGTGTTTGTGTTTCAATATTTTGATTCAATTCTAAAAAATTGTTTAGCTGATAATAAAAAACCCGAGAAAGTGCTTGCCAAGGGTTGACCCTCCCAATAGTTATGGAAAAGTTGACACCCCATGAAAAACCGAGAATTGTAAAAATTGTCGGTTAAATTCGTAGAGTTTTTCGAGAGGGCTTACGAATACCAAAAAAATTGTTGCTTAAATCCGATGAGATTTTATTGATCGGATCTCTCCTAGAGCTTTCGAGTGTTGTTAAAAAAGCTAAAATTGCAATTAAGCTTATATCACATGTATCAAAATTGCTAACACTGTTAAGCGTGCCAATAAATTTAACCCGAAATAACATTATTTTCGCATAAAACTTTTAATTTTAAAAACATGTTTGAAATAATTTTTGCTAATTTAACCTATAATTAACCATAATTAACCAAATTCTTTTTAATTTTTAGATAATTTTTGATATTTTTTAGTCTACATTTTATACATTCAATCCGGCATTAAAACCATTTTTAACTCAATTATTGGTCACTTTTAATCAATATTTGCCAATTAAAAGTATGAATAAAGTACTTTATTACTTATCTGTATAATAATAATAGTATTGTTGACAAGTTAGTATGCAGTTTTAATTCCATGTCTGGAATGTAGTATTGGAATCCTGAACTAACTATAACTGGCTTTTTTGAATCAGTTAAGATAAAACAATAATAGGATAAACTATTATTTTTGAAATATTTTAGCCTTCTTTTTAAACTTTCAAACTATTACTCTAAACCTTATTATAGATAATTGTGTTGCGTAAAATTAGTTTAAGTACTAGTCATTACCACAAAATACTATAATAAATTGTTACATATTTAGAAACTTAATGATAATTGATTTTGGATGTTTGAAGTTTATGTATGAAGACAATTATACATAATTATTAAAGATTATTATTCATTAATATAATACTACGTATATTTCTATAAAACTGTTAAAATTAATGAATATTTTTTAAAATCTATAATTAGTTTTACCAAATTGATGTTTTTTCATAAAAGAAATTGAAAACTTTCAATGATTGTGCTGCGCTCTAACGAATAAAATGTATGAAAGTTTTCACATTAAAAATATTTGTTTTATTAATTATAAAAAAATCATGAGTTAACAAAATTGTCTTTCATTATTATTATTTGTTTGCCTTCTGTGTGCTTAATAAATCTCATCTTAACGTTCGCAATACAATACCAATCAGCAGCGTTCGGTCAACAATGAAGATAAAATGATAAAAAATCGATGATGGAGTGTAATCTTTGCTTCGATGTGCCATAACGATAATAGAATGATAACTGTCATCTTTTAATAATTTTAGACTGTTATTTTGTTTAAAAAATTTAGACCCATAAGATTTAAATTAGGCCAAAACGGAGCCCGATTTTTGATTAAAATATAAACGAATTATTTAAAAAGTTTTATTTATAATATAATACAGAAAAAAGTAAAAGGAAAATAAGTGAATTATCATTGATTATAAAATCTAAAACCTTGACTCAAAATTCATAAAAATTTATCCATAAAAGGTATAAAATTATAAAAAACTTTAGAATTAAAGCAACAAAGTCCTATTTGTATTTGTTTCCGAAACCACTTCCAGCATAATTAGGGTTTCGGTCACCATAACTACTCTTTGGATAATCGTCTTTTTTGTCCTTTTTATCGTTTTGATTTTTAGCTGAAGAATCTTTTTTGCGGTCATCTAATATATGTCAAAATATCATAAAACAGTTTTAATCGTTTTCTTATACTTTCAATAATTTTTTGTATTAAACTAATTGTATGAACTTTCATACCGTTTTTGCATAAAATTTATTGAGGATTAAAACGAAAATTTATTTATAAATTGATTAAGTTTAATAATATTCATATTCTTCTATGAATATTTAAAGATATTAAAAGATCTCTTTAGAGTTTATTTTGAGCAAATAAAATTTAAAATTGTTGTTATATTTATTGTAAGTTTTGACAATTAGTCAAAGTTTGAGTGAGATTATTCTAAAAAACTTTAAATTTTAAAATAAAGTAACTCTTCAATGGAAAGTTGCTGTATTACTAACCACATGTCTCATTAACTTGTTTCTCAAATAACCACCAAATTTATTAAATTTTATATATCAAAAATATCCTGAGTCTGTTATAAACGACTGACTACTTTAAAACTCCTAAATATTTACTTGTTGTACAAATTTTTCTATTAGCATTTGCAAGGATAACATACAACTATCAAAGTGTTATTAAAAAGAATATGTTTTTTAAATATTGTTTATATTGCCAAATAATATATTCAAGAACAATTTTAAAATATTTATTATTAGAATACTGTGAAAATTAAAGTTTTTTTAGAGTTAGTTCTTCGGTAGGGGTTCTCAAATGCACTATATTTTTAAAAAATTTTGTTTTAATAAAATAAATATTCAATTTATAAGATTATTATAATTTAGTGTATTTATGAAAATATAAAATCTTTAATAAAATGTTAGACATATTTAAAAGTTAACTCACGGAAAGGAAATATAAAATTACAACTTTATTAAAACTTATTAAAAATAAACTTAATTTCAAAAATTACCATCTTTTTTCGACGAATTATTGTTGTCCTTTTTATCAGAATTCGATGAACTAGATTTGTCCATATTGTGCAGTATTTATGATTATATATTTATCAATTGATTGTTTAAAATTTTTAAAAAATATATCCAAAATTTTAATTTGTTTTCTGAACACAAACACATGTGCAAACATGCAGGAAGAAATTTTTCCGTGTATTGGATTCCCAGATTTTTTAGGTTTCCAAAACATATGTATTTTTTATAAAAATATTTTCTATTTTGTGATTTAATATCAATTAAAATATATTATTTAATCTAAAAAATTAAAAGGGACTCGGGTTTAGACTCAGCCGCTAACATTAATTAAGGCTCGAGGTTCAGTATTTTAAATGAAGGCCAAGCATAGTCGCGGGTTCCGACTGGAGCCTATGAAACCAAAGCCTCTCCATCACTAATCAAACCAACGGAATCACTATGTGAAATCAATATATATAAATACGAGATATATTACAAGCAAAACAAGATTAACACACTTTTAAGTGGTGTTCGCTGTCAGCTAAACACTGAATTTGCCTGAATATGAGCTCTGAAATTAAAAATCACAGCCTATTGTTAATTTTTAATAGACTGACAGCAACATTGAAATAATAGTTTAAATTATCTATCATTCATAAGAAATCTACAGTGACTTTAGAATCATTATTTAATTAAAACATTAACTGTACAACGCAGGGTGTCCCAGAGGTGGGGTGTATGGGTAGGGTATACACCCCCCATGAAAATCCGAAAAGTTGGACACCCCTCCCTAAAATTTTGAAAATTCAAGGACGAAAAAAATAAAAATTTTGAAAAGTTTTTTCACTGAGTGTTAAAATTGTGAATCAAAACCGATGAGTTTTTGTGATACCTCAAAATTTTGACCAAAATTTTAAAAAATTATCGTTTAAATTTGTTTAGTTTATCGAGAGGGCGTGGTTTAGGCTTTCACCAGGAAAAAATTTTGAAAAATTTTTTTTTAAAATTTTGGTCCGACGGCAAAAATATTGTCCGTTAAATCCGGTGAGTTTTAGACCCCCACCCTTGAATTTTGAAAAAAATCGAAATGAACCCTCTCCAGACCATCAGACCGTGGGACACCTGGTACAACTATTAAAGACAAATGAGAAATACAGTTGACTTATAAACTCATAGTTTGATAGAACATTCAATCATTGATTTTAATAATCATACTTTAGTGTGTATTTAGTATTTAGTATTAAGTATTTAAGGCTCAAACGAGTACTCAGTATCGAATTGTGTTATTGTTATTCGTATCTGAATTCTAATTAAACAGTATTATGCTTTCATCATAATTTCATAGGTTTATTGATAGTTTGATACAAATAATTCGAATTTATTTCTTATTGTATGGAATCAAATCGCAGCTCAATTAAAATGAGTTTTGCAAAACAAAATTATTCGCATTCCGTTTCAATGCGTTTAGCATTTAATAGTCGTTCATATTTCGTACGAAATGTTGGTCATGTAAAAGAGACGTATTGTGGACAACAAATGGTTGCAAACAATCAAAATCCGTTTAAAGAAAGTCATTTTGAAGTTTATATTAACAATCGATTGGCAAAACGTGTTAATCTAATCAATAATGTGATCGAATATATCGATGAGAGATTCGCGACATTTCTTGAAAACTGTAAGCCACAGCCAAATGCTTTACGAATGAATGTTTCATTCAAATAAAATAAAAATATGTATATTATTACTGATAGATAATCTGTATTACACTATGACTTATGTATTCATCAATTAATTAAATATTAAGATTATATTAACTAATTTATTAATTACTTAATATAAACTTACGATTAGAATTTCAAACCAATCACATGTAAAATATTTCCAATTTAACAATTTATTTTTCTACAATTTTGATATATTATAAATTTATCACATATTCTCGTATGTATTCGTTCTTAAGTGATGGAAAATAAATCATAAAATATTATATTAACCAAAAAATAAAATGACTACTTTATTCAATGAACGGTTTTTCTTAACTTTAGATTCATTTTTCATGTTTTGTCACATAAGAGTAAAGTAATAAAGTAATTTGGTTTACTTTATCACTTTTAATTTAAGATTAGCGGTACTAAGAATGAACGTTAATGCGAAATTCAACATAAAATAGAGTAAATTTATTAAATCAGTTAATATTTTCTTAGCTATGTTTACCTCAACATAATAAACATATATAAAAATAGTAATGTAATCTATACTATATACAAAAGCCCAAATGTTTAAATAATGAAAGTAAATTTCTCGCGCAATCACGCTCTTACTGTACTTAAAACTACAAATCACTGCTGAGTTTTGTATTTTAAACGGAAAAACTTTTGATTGTTTTAATTAATAACTTAAAATTTAAAAATATTATAGCTATTGACGGGCAGTTATTTGTCTGTGTTTTATTTTCATTAACCCTCGAAGAGGTTTCTCCAACACTCGTCAAAAACTAAAGAAAACTAATTAAAAAAACACATATTGTTATAATTAACTAACAATGGTTTAAAACTAAAATTGCTTTTCATATAACATCTAGTTTTGTTTTACTTTCAATTTTTAATTTAACTTTTCTTTTACTTTTTTTTTTACAATTATTTTAATTTTACTTTTCTTTTATTTTTTCTTTACATAACTTATAATTTACTTTTCTTTTACTTTTACTTTTACTTTAAGTAAAATTAAAATTTAAATAAATTTTCTTTTACTTTTACTTTTTAAAATATTTTAAATTTTACTTTTCTTTTACTTTTTCTTTTTCAAACATTTTACATTTTACTCTTCTTTTTCTTTTCTTTTTTCAAAATATCTAATTTTACTTTTCTTAAGTAAAAGTAAAAGTAACAAAATTCATAACTTTTACTTTTACTATCAAAAGTAAAATCAACACTAATAACAACTTTATTAAAGGTTTTATTCAATAATAGACTTTTGACATTTAATTTGTTATCTTAAACAGTTAACACCAATAATTATATTTTATAAATTGATAAAAAAAACGATATCTTTAAGTGAATGGTAATATTATAGTACTTATGAGAAGCGTTTGTCAATAAATAACAAATCGAAAAAAATGTTTTTATATACAAACTCGATTTTTATTATATTTTCGGCAATAATTGTGACGGCCAACTTTTTGGCATTAAATAGTGATTCGATAAATTGTGATTATAATAAATGTCCTAAAATTGATGCTCAGATGTTAAATGTGCATTTAGTGGCGCACACTCATGACGATGTCGGATGGCTTAAGACTGTTGACCAGTATTATTACGG
>JAQGAW010004489.1:0-10825 GCA_034698025.1 Phthiracarus crinitus | reverse complement strand
TTTATCAATATTTCTTAACCTGCTTTACAATCACAACTAATAGACCCCTTTGTTGCTATGACTCTAGAATGTCAGGTATATCTGATAATCATTATTTTACTATAACAACCTTTTATTAACGCAAACATCAAAACCGTTAGTTAACTACGGATGCGTTTTTAGTTAAGCGATTAGCTTTTGATTAGCATATCATTAATACGATTGTATTCAATAATTCTTGGTTTGATTTTATTCTTTTCGGTTTGATTTGTTAGATTTTGACATATAATTTGTTAATTTGTGCGAATAAAATCTTTTCATTTAAGCTCTTTAAACTCATAAAACATCGGTTTATTTCCATTAACTGCTTAAAAAAATTTATACCTTTGACTATTACTTTCCTTTTTAACGTTTGTAATAAGTTTATGAGAGAAGCGGATTAAAGTGTCAGATCCACAAAATTTCTTTGGCTAAAGTTTGCTAAACTTGATTTCTTAATACATTAAAAAATAACAAGATTAGCTTCGATATTACTTTCAACAAAAACATAATTAGTTTATTTAACGTTAATGATGTTAATAAAGTCTAATTTATTTTCAAAAAAATCAGCAATAAATTAACTAAATATATGCGAATATATAAGCATAAATTAAATGTATAAACAATATACAATTCCACTCAAAATAAAATTGTAACCAAAAAATAAACAAATTACAATGAAATCAATTTTCTTTTAATATGATAATGAAAACTGACAATTAAAACAAAGTTGGGTCCATTGACTTACAAAGGGTCACAGTATTGGGTGTAACTAACTCTCCACAGTTTCCCGAATGATTATTTCGACTGTGATGCGATGGAACAGCTTTTTCAAAAGGGAGTTCACCATTAAATAACTAGTTTTTAACTGATCTTATTTGCATAATATTAATAAGAATAGAATATTTATTTATTCACACCAATATAATTTTATGCAAACATACGCACACTGTATAAGCATCAAAGATGTTAGGATTTATGCTAAACAACGTTTCTAGTAAACTTATTATCAGAAACTAAAAATAAAACTAAAAATTGTAGATAATAAAAAGATTTTTGATTTATTAAACCATTTTATTTTATTTTGGCATTAACTGGATTTTTTTATTTAAACGGTTTTGTTCACACCTTTTGTGACGCTTGTGGTCATAAATTCTAGTTTTATAATTGTATTGATTTTCATGAATTAATATTGCGTGCGAATATTAATTGCACCAAAAAATCTTTTAAAAATAAACTCTTACCCACAGATAAATTATAATATCGTGGCTAAATTTTATATCCAGTTTTCAACAACAAAAAAAATCTTACCGATGAACTTTTTTTTTATTAAAAAAATGATAGCCAAAAATTTTTCTACACATTTGTTAAGAGTGGAATAATTTTTTTTCGGGAAAAAAATATAAAAGATTAGTTTTGAAAATTGTTTATTTTTTAGCGATTCATGCGTTGAAAAAATTTTCTCTGCTTATAATTTATCGTGTAAACCTTGAGGTTAAAATTTTATTAGTCTTAAACCATATGAGATTTATTAATAAAGGAAAAGAAATTTAGATATCGTTCGGGATTTCGAAGGAAAATTTTTACTGGAGAGCGTAATGCGTCTAAAAATAATCAAAAAATACGTTTTAATGAATAAATATTTTCATGCGTTTTATTTGTTTTAGTTTCCATCATCTCAAACATTTAAAAGTTATTTATTCGCTATAAGTGATGATAATAAAAATTAAACACAAATGTGTACTCAATTCCGTTGAACTTTGGATTAATAACTATTTCAGTGTTATCTCACACAGCTATCATATATACAACTATTGGTTGTTTTCAAAAAGAATGGTATTCAGCGAAGATAATAGTGCCATAACTACCATTAGCTAATAGTTTAGATTTACCCGTTACATCGGAAAACAATATTATTCTTAACGGCAACGAGCAGATGATATGATATATTATTCTAACTAATGGTAACGATAATTCGCACTTAACACTGCATTTTTAATTTTATTCCCGTTTCATTATACCGGATACTGAACTAAATGGCAAATGCATACATAATAATGAATTTTCCTTCGGAAAAATATAAAACTTAGTTATAATACTGATAACATACGCACACACATATAACAACAAAAAGATTAATTCTGTATAACTTAGAAAAAAAAACATTTTAAGGCGTTTATATTATTTTGCATTATTATTATTTTTTATTTTAAGGAAGTAAAGATCTTTTCTTAACTCCTATATTAAGATACAGAGTATTTAGAAGATTCATAACGATTTTTGATAAATTGCATTAATATTTTAGCCATTAGTCATACAACTTCCGCTTTTGTTTTTACTTTAAAAAAATGCAAAGAAAACTGATTTATTAGTTTAGTTTAGAGACCGTCGTATAAAATTGTTCTTTTTTCTGGCTTTGCGCTAACGTTTTGCAAACAACAAATTTCTTTGTAAATTATTTTTTGTCACTAAAGGATCAGTAAAAAAATTTGCTTAATGAGTTGATTGTCATCGGGTTTTAAACTTAAAAATCGTAAACAGTTTTTAAACCCCAAAAAGTAAAAGAATGTCCGAATCAGAATTATCTAGACTAAAATACTGCGAAAATAAGATAATATTAATGAAGATTTTCACTCTCGTTGATTCCTTTTAAGATAATTTTCTTCTGATATTTTCCAATTTTTATGGGTTTTGTTATTTTTTTCCTAACTATTATTTACTCGAATTAATTTTGATATGTATACCTTTTGCGAGTTCAAAGACATTTTATTATCACCAGATTCTACGATATTTAATTTTTTTTATTTTTAAAGAACAAATTTAAGGATCATTAAATTTTTTAAAATTTGTTCACAAAACTATAACCAAACTCGATATTTTTCTATTTAATATTTAGATAACGCATTAAAACTAAAATATTTTAAATTGTGTTTACTCCGCATTTTTTTCCTGATCAGATGATAGGAACATTTCGTTTCATTAGAAAGGTTTGTATAATTGTACACTTTTAACTATCAGCACATTTTAAATTATATTCTAGAATAAAATGCAAATTTTTACGGACTTGGGTACGCATTTAATTACTCATTATTTTTGTATTTATTAAAAAACAAGAATGAATAATACTATGCGTTGATGAACTTAGGTTTACCCGCTAATCGGCTATTACTTCCTGAGCATTTTAATAATCAGACTGGCGACAAATAAAAAAATTCTTGAGGTTATATTTTTTTAACAAAATAAAATAATTATACCTTAACTTAAAAGAATAATTATGGCATTTTTATAAATTGGTAAAACTAATTTGGATTTTCTACAAATCGTCATAAAACCTTTATTGAAAATTTTATGAATAAAACTGATCAAAGTTAAGTTTGGATTAAGTTAAAATAATTTTTAATAACTGAAAGATTTTGCAAGTAAATAAACATTTGTAAAGTTTGAAGAGATTTTCACAAAATTAATGAAATTAAAAAAAATATTTTAATAAAATTATTAACTCATGTTAGCAATTATCATTTTTTTTGTGCACAACTCTAATCTGTTTTATCTCGAATGTAATAATATTTATGTGACAAATAAAGTCAATATTACATTGGAGTGAATAGCAGTTGGTAAGAGAATAGCGAATACAATGAAGATAAGAGTTGATACCAGATTGTTGAGACATTCATACTGAAGGGACTGCAAAGTTAACTGTTAACGATTGTGATTGCGCTGTGGTTTTGCAAAAAAATACAATATTAACTTTTACTAAAAACCACTTCATTTAATACAATAGCATAGGGTGTGGTTATAAAACACATTATTTAATTAATTTTTTTGATTCTGTTAATTGTTTCATTAATACGAAAACAAAATTAGTTATATTTGTTTTCATATATATTTCTGTTATAAGTTCTCTGGTTTTTCATAAAATTGTAATTAATTTATAAAAACTTGTGCGAAGAAAAAACATTCGTGTAAATGTGAATCTAAACTAAAAAAATTGTTGAAAATGAATCGAAACAAAAACCACATTCTTATGTCATCATCAATATGTCGAACAACAACGCAATCATCAATATTCACATTTACAGTCACATTACTCATATTGATATCACAATTTTCCAACGGCGAGGATATTTTACCAAATTCGGCGCCGCGTACGGGACAAGGTATTAACATATCTGATTATTGGGATTAATCGTTAAATTAGCTCGGATTATGTTTAATCGATATTTGCAGAGCTAAATATTGCTAATCAACAGTGCTATTCTCAACCAAAATATTTGTCCATTCATTAATAGTTTTTAATTAATGGATTTTATTCCAGATAATCATTTATATATTTATAGATTTTTGATTATAAATAAGTAAATCCGATTATAAGTGAATCAATTAATTTACACTCTAATATTAATCTACCATTTTATAAATGCTTACCTGATAAGTTAGTCAAGTAATTAGTTTTTGTTTTTAATATTTTTTTAAGCAAAAGATAGAAATATCTCGCAATAAAGCAATGACAAAACACTCGTAAGTGTTTGAGTTCATTTAAACTTTCAAATTGGTTTTTCTTATGGGTTCCTCTTTAGGACATATCGTTTGAAAACATTTTCGAAATTTATAACAACAAAATAGAAAATAAAAATTTATAAAATTAAAGTTTAATAATATTAAACTGATAAAATTTGTTAAATGTTTAGGTCCTATTTATATACCCGGAAATGCGAGACCGATTCCAAACCAATTAAGTAATGGGTGATATGCTAGCGTTTCGGCAAGAATTGATGTATCCGTACAATCTAAGCGATTTCACCGAAATCACGTCATCAAAGCCAATACACGATCAGCCGTTGCCATTTCGGTTGCCATTCTTTGGTTTTAGCTATCACTACATTTGGGTAAGTCTTTGAACTTTACAGAAAAAAAACAGTATATCTTTTTATTTTTTATGATGGGATCAGTTTTATTAGTTTTTTTCCTTGAGTCAAGTCTTTTAAAGGTTATTGTAGTGTATGCTCTTAAAGCTTTGAGGATTAAAAATAAATAAAAACGTTTTTATTTTTGGTTTAAAATAAATAAATTGATGATTTATTATGGAAAAGCAAATTTTAAATGGTTTTTTCCGCTAAATTTATAGATACAACGTGACGGCCACTTAGCATTTAATAAAGGCCTTCTTTCGTACAAATTTCCGATGCGATTTCCAATTACACCGAGAGATCCGCTGATGGAAGAGGACCCGTCTATTATAGCGCCGTGGTTCGCGTTGCAAGATATACCGACCGAAGTGCCAAACGCTGGCGTTTACCTTAAAATTATTAACCTCGAGAACGAGTTTAATATCACTTTACGCGAACGAATTTATATGGATTTTAAGGACGGAATGATTGGTGCCGCGGATTTCAAACCGAAATTCGCTATGATTATAACGTGGAGAAATATGACTATGGTTAATAGGAGACCGGAGAAACCACTAGTGGTTTGTATTTAATTATTATATTCAATGATAAATGATAAATCGGGTGTAGATTCATATATGTCATCAGTTCTGCTACAGATATGACATATCGTATACGCAACGATACTACAGAACAAATAGCTTCTTCTTTCTAACGATTAATATTAAAAGTTTTGTTGCATTCGTGAGCGTATTTTTTTAATGCTAAAAATAATGTAATAATAACAAACAGATTCTCGCGCTAAACCGTGCCTCAAACAGTTTAGCTTATTTTGACAACAGGAAAACGAGTCAGTCTCGACACTTGTGTCTGACACGATAGAGGAGATACTAAAATGCTAGTTAATTGTGTGAGTTTGTGTGAGTGAAAGTTATAACTTATAAGTGAGTAATTAGACTGTAGACTATGCTCAATCAATTAAAATCTTTATGGTAAATCTGTTCATAAATATCCGGTAAACACTACACTATTTACTAGTTATTAGCATTATTAGTTCAACGGCCAAACATAAGCACCATTAGATTACTTCCAATTTGTAGTTACAAGTTAGCTATTAGTGTACTGTATTAATAAACTGAACAACGCTTTATTGAATAACCTATGTTCTGTTGCTTTATTACTTTATTGCCTCCTACTTAACGCTCAAAATAAATACTTCATTGTAATAAAGTACTGTTATTCACTGACATTAATTATATTCATAAAATTTGGTTAAATAATTCATACGAAGCTAATCGGAGCTATAAATGATGCGGTAGTGTTAACCAACAACCTTTCCGCACACAAGAAACCGCGACACGCATTATGCAAATATTGTTTGTCAATTTTAAAATGGAAAACATTTTGTCATTCACTGAAATGATGAGCAAAAACTTGTTGATAAAAAACCATTTATTGATGCATTTTTAGCATTCAATGTTTTCTATGACATTTTTATGTTTAAAATGACAATCGGGTGGCAATTTTATGCGATGTTTACCTTGGATTTTCATTACCTATAACTTATATTACTTAATTTTGAAAGTTTTTCCTCAATCATTTACTATAGGATACAGAAGTAAAATTATGACTACTGGCTGATAAATTTTTTTCTATATTTTTTTCACCACTTCTCGTGAGAAAAATAGTTTCGTAACTAATTAAGTAAAAATAACAGATTAGACGAACTATAATACATATTAATAGTTTTGACCAATTAGTTGGCTTAATTAAAATTAAATTTAATTAAAAATAATGGCATTAATTATTCAATTAAATTTGTGTTATCTATCGTATGTATAATAAATATAAAACTTATTCCAACTCGAGATTAATTGAATTAAAGGAAGTAAACATTTTGTAAACATATTTGGGAAAGAAATTTTTACAATACAATCCTTTATTTACCGTAAAGAAAATACTGAATTTAGCAAATTTTGTGGAAATTTGTATAAATTATAAATGATATATAGTGTCGAAAAATTTTTCAAACGATTTGTTTAGAAAAATATTTATAATTACTACAAACAAATTTCGATAAACTTGAGTTTTCATTAATGATTAAAATATGATAATTTTTATTTTGAAGACAAACACTTATGAATGCGTTTTGGCAACCGATGAGACGCACATACGCTATGTTCAATTACGAACAAATTCAATGGATAACACATCAAGATAACTATGAAGCGCTTAAAGGATCGGCAGCTTATGTAAGACGATATTTACTAATCAAATCGCTATCATGTCATTTACTTCATTCTAACGTATCTTAAAAAACTTGTTTCAGGTTGGGTTTAACGCCGGTAATACCACCCGAACATTTGAATTTAGACTATACTCGCAAAACCCGCACATATCCTACTTGACAACTCGCGGTTGGGGTAACGGTGTTCGTGGCCGATACTATTTCCAAATCGACGAAGAAGTATGGCCGGGAGCGTGCATTGAGAAAGAGCTCGACCCCAATCTACCCGATCGATTGCCGCTAACATTTTTCCCGCGTGTGGGACATATGTTGGGCGGAACATTGGTTAACTTTACGGGTCCGTGTCTCGCACCCGATAGCATCATTACGTGCAAATTCGAAAATTGGAGGACAACCGGTATTTTCCGAGACTTTAACCACGCGACATGTATTTCGCCGCCAGTCATGTATCACGGATACGTCGATCTTACTATAACTGTGGACGAAAGGACACTGTTTTTGGGCCGTTTTTACCTTCGTATGTGATTCTTTTAAATTAATTAATTAAACACGAATGACTAAAAAACACATTAATAAAAAATACTTAAATCGTACAGAGCCTCCGGATATCGCCGACGACGACATTGTAGTGCTCGCAGATGCGGATCGTATGGAAGACCCGCAACAGTTAGAGATAAAGTGGAAACCAACGAAACTAGCGTGGGATGAAAACGCCAGAATCACGATGTCTTTGTGGGGCTATCGTGAAACGAATGACGTTTACCCGCGGCTCCAATACATCGATACTCTCGCTGATCCGGGATCGCTAAGATTGGGACAGCTTAAGACTGTACTCGAGCCGTCATTATATCGCGACCGAAGAAATCCTTGGACTAACGATATTCTATTTGGATTTATTGCGATTAATTTAACCGATTCAACCATATTAGGGAAAGAGATTAAGGAATCGCCAGTGATTTATTCGCGACCGATGCCTCTCGCGTGGTATTTCAAGAACCAATGGGAGCGCGAATATGGCCAGAATGGCCGATGGAAAGAGCATTTCTGTCAGGACTGGTTTTTGCGCGAATCATACGCCGATCGCTTTGCGACCACAGTGTTCCGCTGTCCGTGCACTTTACCGCAAGCTATGCTCGATCGCGGAAGATTCTCTCCCGATCTCGAGTGCAATGTCGTCGATAGAAAGTGCGACACATTCCATCGCGGAGCTCAACACTGCATTAAAACCGGAAGACCATCGTATGTTTCGATTCGTATATTATATATTGATAATATTATATAATATATTAATATATTTCTATTTTAAAGCATTGGTGGTTCTGGACAAACGTGTTGTTACGATGATTACAATGAATTGCTCCAAACAGCGGATACGATGTATGGCGGAAGACCAGCGCGTGCTTTCATTTATGGCAAACATCCGTTCAAAATGCAAATGATGGTACAAATCACGAAAATTAAAAACAATCAAAAAATTTCATACTTGTATCGAAATATTATAGATTCCGTCGATGTCTTATTGGCTGCACGATGTGATGCCATTCTTTTTCTGCTGCAAATGGAATAATAAAGAGGACAACTCTCACACGTGTCAAATGTATAACTATTGGAGAACGTCTCAGGACTGTTCCTCATATCAACATCCAGCTATCGGTTCAGTGTACGGCGATCCGCATTTCGTCACGTTTGACAGATATAACTATACGTTTAATGGCAAAGGAGAGTTCAGTCTCGTTCACGTTGACAATCCTGTTCATAAATTGGGTATATTTCCATAAAATTAATAACTTAAAAATTTGGTTTATGATTCAAAACCACATTATTGATTTAAAATAGAGGTTCAGGGAAGGTTCGAACAGGTGCCTCGATCTCACAGAACCGATCCATTGATTAACGCCACGAGATTGATGGCAGTGGCGGCAAGAGATAACATATCATCGATCGTCGAGTTTCGTATCAGACCAGATGCCGCGCGTTGGAGGTATCATATGTACGTAATTGTGGATAAAGAGTACGTTTTCTGGTGGGATGAGTCGATGAGATTCCAAAACTTCCGCGGTTTGACACTCTATCAACCGGCAGGCATTCAGAATATGTCAACTGTTATAGCGATGTTTGATTCTGGAGCGGGTGTTGAAGTCAACACAAATCAGGGACATATGACTGTACACGTGTACGCGCCGTACACTTTCTTGGTTTGTAGATATCTATCCATATTTATTGTGTAAATAAGTATTGATAATATTGCGTGTTCTTCAATAGAATGGAACCGCTGGTCTATTAGGGAGATATTCGAAGGACTATCGCGACGACTTTACTCTTCCGGGCGGACAACAAATATCAGTGCAAAGTCCGCAAAATATAATCCATAATCAGTTTGGTATGGCGTGGAGAGCGCAGGAAAGGGTATCGGCTGTCGATCAAAATAAAGTGATGTCATCGCTGTTCTTTCACGACACGTTTCCGTTCGCGTATTACGACGATCCAAACTTCTTGCCAGACTTCGGACTTCCTCCTCGACTGCCTGATTATGCGCAACATTTAGAACTGGAAATGCTTCAGATATGTTCAGACTCTATAGCTTGTCAATACGATTACGTGACCACATTGGATCGCAATTTCGCTAAAATCACTAAAGAACACGAAGCACTAGCGCTATGGCTTTCAAATGAAGCCAGCAATACAGGTATATTTAGAATTTATTAATTTCGTGTAAATATATTATGATTGCATTTTCAGTAATACGTTGTCCCGCATTACCGAAACCGTTAAACGGACGCAAATCGGAAAATCGTTATTGGGTCGGAACTATTGTAAGATTTTCGTGCGACGATGGATATCGGTTAGTCGGTTATGAGGCTCGCCGTTGTCGAGAGGATGGAGTTTGGTCTTGGGGTGTGGACCCAGAATGCATAAGTATGGTTCAATTGATGCGTGAACTGTTTACCGAGAGTACTAGCAAAAACGTTTGCTCTTTGTTTGATTAACAGGTGACCTTAAATATACGGGACAAATAGCGGGAATCGGTATTGGAATAGTTGTACCAATTTTGATTGTAATCATTCTTTCCGTTGGTTGCTTCATATATTCAAGAAAAAATGGTAGACACCATTATACTGGTGAACGTGGAGGAGCGTAAGTGTTTATCGAATTGTCATTTCTGTTCATACAGTATTTCAACATTTCACACGAATTTCGTGTAATTTTATCATAAATCAAATTAACAAAAAATTCATTTTCAATTTATACTTTGAAATTTTTATAATAAAATAATTACTAATTTTAATTTTTAAAAATTAAATTTTATTGTATTTGGCGAAATAACAAACTTTTTTTATATAAAAAATACTGTAATTATTATAATTGAAATGAAAGTTAAACAAAATAATATCGAATTAATAAATGAAAACAAACGGAAATTAAAACGATAATATATTTCTTTTATTTGGTGATTTAGGCCTCAAAAATTTCCCGAATGGAGTAATAATAAAGATGAAAGCAAAGAGCTATACAGCGGACCAAATAGCGGCGGAAAACCAATCAAAGAGATTGAGACACAAGCGCGTGAAGCCGAGTGTTGAAACTTAATTTTATTGTTTTTTGCTTAAAACATTGTACGCTTAATACTTTGTATAAGCTTTTAGTCATTTAAGTTCTTGTCATCATATCATAT
>JAQGAW010004488.1:0-10830 GCA_034698025.1 Phthiracarus crinitus | reverse complement strand
CGGGTCGGGTCGGATACAACCACGTCGGGTTCGGGTCGGGTCGGGTTCAGAAAATTCGATCGATTTACAAGTCTAGTTTATATTATATTAAATAACAACCCTTAATATTAAATTTCTTAATTAAAATGATAATTAAAAATGTTATTTAATTCTATTAAATTTGTTTTAAAGATTTTAATTCAAATTATATATTTATTTAAATAATATTTATTTCCAAAAAGCTTTGAGAAACGTAAAAATTCTGTGAAATTCATTCAGAAAACTTGAAAAATTTCATTATTTCCTCGATAATAATTAAATTATTTGGCTTTCTTTTTTTCTAAGAAAGTTTTACTCCATGTCTAAAATATATATTTATATTTTACAATATTTGCTTTATTAATCAGGAAGTTTTAATGACAGCTTCAGTGTATCGGCAGTTAATAATGATAAATAACGCCTTGAAAATAGTTATCTAATGATTAGTTAATATCATAGAAAACATATTGATAACTAAAATTTACGCAATAATTATTATACGAATTCTATAATTTATTATAGTTATATAATTGAATATTTCAATTAAAGCTTCAGGGGGTGCGGGTAACCCGCTTTTTAAACAGCGGATTGTATTTGCGGTGTGGTTCCGGTTCGTATTTTACAGTTTTTTTTATGGTTTTTGTGCTGTGAAAACATATTCAAAAAACCGCTTTTAAACGGTAAAACCGCAATTCAATTTTTATTTGATATTTCACATTTATATCTTCCAAAAATTATTTTAAAAAATCAGAACGAATAAAATGAAGATTTTTTTAAATGAATGTATAAAAGTAATTATTATGTTGTAAATTTTATAGGTATTCGACTTTAAATTTATTTTGGCTTAATTTATTAAATTAGAATTTATAACTAAATTTTATTTACATAATGTCAATATTTAAATTAGATAAAATAATTAGACAATATTAAAGTGATTTACTAATATACAGGAGTTTTATCATCGATTTATTTTCTATTAATTATTTTGTGGTTATGGAAAATTAGTGATGGTTTGCGGTTTGAGAATTTATGAACCGCCGAAAGCATTAATTTCAATGTTAGATTTAGTTAACAATTCCTAACATTTTTTTAAAAATTATTATTTATATTATTTCAAACGATATTCATTTTTTCAACAAAAAAAATATAAATTGTCAACAAGTTTTGAGATTAAATATTTTCCGAAAAATTGATAAATATGTTTGGATACTAGATATTGTAAATTACATTCAATGAACTTGAAACTAAAATCTATTCTCACGACACTACACGATGTACTCCTTAGACAACGATGTTTTCGAAATATTTCAAACACTTTATCTAACTATTAATAAATAACTTGGCATTATTTTTCAAACTACGTTCAAGGCTCTAATGATAACATTTAATATTTTAAAAAATAATAAATAACTTATTTTATAGTGTTTTTTGTTTTTATATAATTGTTTTAATATACATAAAAAAATTGATAAAAGTGGCAAAACTTAAGCAAAATCAACCAATAAAACCATTATATTTACCCAGAGAGGGTGCGTGACCATGTTTGACCCCTAAGAATTTTGGAAAAGTTGACCCCCCATGAAAAATCGAGAATTGTAAAATTAGTGGGGTATATTCGTCGAGTTTTTCGAGTAGGCAACAAGGTCAAAAAATTTGTAGTTTAAATCTGATGAGATTTTGAAGCGGTATTTAATAGGAATATTAATCGTACTAAACAGTTATATAACTTCGAAACTCGATCTCAACACATTGACAATTAAGTCAATATTACACTTAAACACACTTGTATTCAGAAAAGATCTCACATATGAATTCACTTCACACAACTATTCAGAAAACAGGCATAACTTTTAAAACAAAAAAATTTAATTTTATTTTAATATGAAAATTAGTAGATAAAGGTTTTATCAATATTAGTAATGATCGTTGATTTAAACTTTATTTAGGCATTTGCAAATATATGTTTCCATGTTTCAGAAATAATTAGTGCAAATCTAAGGTAGTATTTGCTATGACGAAGAGTGAACAATATGGTACAGTTGCTCTTCAGAAGTGGGTTCAGATCTTTTAATGTAACCCTTACATTGAGAAAACATGTTCTCAATTCGATTTTTAAATGTGATGGGGGCAGAAAAATGGAATTATGACTATCATCTCGGATAGTATCTTTAACCTCTTCTGTTTGAAATACATGATTATATGCGCCCTAGACAATAGAGTAATTTCCACCACGAATAGAATGGAATTATTTTGCATGCGCCCTATCAGAGACCTACCATATTTTGCTATTGACCAAATTTGTATGCCGGTTTTATCTAAGAAAAACATTTTTTCCTTTTTCGGCATAATTTGTGTGTAATAAATAGCATAATCATATCTTTTATCTATTGTTTGAAGATCATTCCTATTTTCCGGCATAAACGATATGAGTTTAATAGAGTAATAAAAACTTTTAATACACCGTCTAATTTTTTTAGTTGAGACATATAAACTGTGTTTATCACAAATATGTTGTCGAAGTTGTTTTAAAGACAATGCACAATTTTCATTAATCCATTCACGAATTTATTGTTTTTGTTCTAAATTTAAAATTGGCGATCTATGTCCAACTTGTTTTTTAGTTACAGAACCCTGTTTAATGTAAATTTTATAAATGCTTTAAACACTGCCTGGTAGTTTGCCTGGTAGAGAGTGCACACATAACTGTAACTTATACTACTATTTAAAGCATCGATAATTATTTACGCTTTTCGTTGCTAATAGTGATATATTTGCGTTTAATTCTACTAGCGTTTACTGAATTAGATTCAATAATAATTGTTGATTGCGAATCAATTTTATTAACATAACTCATATTTTGTTTTTTTTGCGACTTCAAGTTCAAAACAAATAACGTATTAAACTATTCCCGCTTTTCTTAAAAGTTATGCCTTTTTTCTGATTAGTTCTGTGAAGTAAAACCATTTGTGCGAACCTTTCGGATCACATTTGCCTTCGTTCTGAATACAAGTTTATATGTTTGACAATTTCTTTGTGTTAGTTTTCGTCATTAGATTAATGTACTGTAAGGTTATTATCCTTTATCTAGTCCATCGTACCCTAAGCGTTAAAAGTTTAAGATATAGAAAAATAATATGAATAACAGTGAGTGTAAACATGAATAGTCCCATTAACAATACTCTAAGTAACCATAAATGTATGGCTACATCTTATGTGCTAAATTAATATGGTTTCGTTCACATAACTGTAACTCAACTTTTTTAAACCGAAATAAATATCTGATAATATCATGAGTAAATTTCTATGACTGAATTAAATATTAAAAATATTAAATAAATAGTGATTATTTTGTGTAACATTCTTTTCATCTGAAAACTATATCGATTTCGTGTGTTTGTTATTTAATTTAAATAACATATTTTTAATTAATTTTGATTTTAAAAAATCAAAACACTAGTTTGATGTGTGTTTTATAAAATTGTTGTAATATTTTTTCGTTACATGATAAAATATTTTATTGCCAACCAAGTGAATAAAAGCAACAAAAATTTACATCACCTTAAATATGAATATTTTAGGAATTAAAGATCAAAACTTAATAAGAATTTTATTATTTTTTCAGCTTTCATTATTAAATGAACGAGTTATGTATATGTAATATATACTGTACACTTATTAAATACATTTCTCAAAAAGCTTAATGCGAGATAGAGCTGAGCTGAGCTTAAAGCTAGATTTATTGATGTCCACGAGCTTGAAGTTCAAGCTAAAAGCTCAATGTTAAGTGAGCGCAAAAAAATTATTGATATTGCTTTGATAGAATTTTAATAAATTTGATGATTTTTAATAATGATGTGAATAAACCATTTATTCAGAGCTTGAGATTGAACTGGTTGAGCATAGCTCAAAATATGGGACGCTTTGAGGTTAAGATTAACTTTCTAAGCTCAAAAAATTAAATAATTTAGCTTGAGCTTACTTTAATTCGTTGAGCTTGAACTTATAAATTATAAGTTTAAAATTTTTCACATTTAACAAATTTTAAAATTTAATTTTCATCAAATAAAGACTGTATTGCGAGCATAACTAATGATTATTTGTTCCCTAAAGAATTGCATTACATTAAAAATTTTTAATGTAATGCAATTCTTACTTAATATCATTATATATAATGCAAGATTAATTAAAAATTTTGCAAAAATTATAAACATAAGCTCATGAAATTTTCTGAGCGTAAACTGTAACTTCATGCTCGAAAAGGTTGATTGAGCTTTCCATTGAGCTTAAGCTAGCTGGTCTGAGCTTAAGCTTATTCTTATCATTAATTTTTAATCTTTAATATTCATTCAATTTTGATTAATTTATAATAATTCAAAAATATCATCAAATCGTTGAGATTTAGTAAGAATTAATAACATTTAATAATAAAATATATGATAATATTTTCGTTTGATAATTAAATGATTTGATAAAAAATAACGCAATTAAACTGATTATCTGTTGATGAAAATCGGTAAAATTTATTATTTTGATAAATATTAAATATGTCACTATACCTGATAAAATCGAAAATAATTAATGATAAATAACTGTCCGCAATAAAATCCAACTCTTTTTAACCCAATTCGTTCGATAAGAGACATCATCTATTTTAACATTAAATACGCTAACTTTTATTTTATTTCATTATTGATTATTCTTAATTATGGTAATAATCAATATTAATTTAAAAATAATAATTTAATTCTGAGCCAATAAGATTTATTCTAAGCTAAAGTTCGCACTCAGAATATTTTAATTCTTTGCAATGCTTTTCTTTTGACTAAAGTTTTTTTAGGATGAAAGTGCTGAGTAGAGCTGTTAGAACGCAAATATTACACTACAGAAGCAGTCTCTCTGAAATAAAACTATTATTAAAGAATTTAAAAACATTTAATTGACCTCTATTAGATGTACGAGTTTATTTGTCATTAAATATTCGTTTGGCTGTGAATTGATTAGTATAATAGGAAACTTTAAATTAAGTTTTAATCTTAGCGTTCATAAAAATGTTATGAGTTTTAAATTAATAGCTGGTAGCGGTTCGGTTTGATCGCGGTTTAAACCGCTAATCAATTTATGTCAGCGGTTTTGGAATAATTTTCTATACATAGAAAACCGCAGTTTAAACCGCAAAACCTCTAATTAATTTTTATAAGGTATTTTAATAATATATTTTTAAATAGATTTATTGATTGTTTAAACCCACCGCCGTTAGCTTTAATTTCAATTACTAACTATATTGTTTTCTTTAATTCATTCTTTTATTTAGAAAATGATTTAATGTTTAAAAATAATTTAAAAACATAAACATAGATAAATAAATAAGTCGAATTTACATATAGAGCTTTAAATATTTATTGTTAACGTTTTCATTCGCCCACTCATTTTGATCGTAGAGTATAAATAAATTATCCTAATTTTAGAAACTTCTGTGTTTACTTGAATACATAACACTCGGATATATAATTTATATGGCATTTTCTTTTGATAACCTTCACGCCCATTGATATATGTAAATAAGTCTGAAATAATACGTCATGTTATCAAAATAAAATTGTCACACTTTAGATTTACTTGAATACTTAACCCACGTATATATCATTTATCTATTTTTTAAAAATATCTAACTTGACATAAATGATTGTAATTCTAATACATTTAGACACGTGTTTGGAAAATAAATTATCACAAATAGAATGTGCTTTTTATTTCTCTTTGAAATTATCAATGATTTCTGAGAAAGATTTTTTAACGAAAATTTATAATAAATTTTCATAAGTTAAGACTGGTAGGCTTACAGAGCTTTATTTAGCTTGTTTAAAATTATTACGGGTCAATAAGTCTTTTATATTATATATTGACCAAATTTTTATCAAAAATATATAGGCTTTTCTAAAATAGATATATTAACTTAATTCTGTAATATTTGAAATAAATTAATTAAAAATTACAAAATTATACTAAATTTATTTTTATTTAAAACAATATAATTTAATTTATATTTAATAATAGTATTAAGCATAAAACACGGAAGTAATTATAATATTTTATATTACACTTTTATAATTGTAAAATATTTAATTTACACATTTTTATTACATGATAAACGTAAAATATTTAAACTCAAATAATAGAATTAATTTATAAACTCTCAAATTTTTTAAAAAAATATCTGTTCAGTAGTCATAATGACAATTGACGTCAATTTTATTTCAATAATTAATAAAATTATTAATTACTACTTATTAATTATAAAATACGTATTGTAATTTTGCGCATTGGATAAAAAATTATTGATTGATGTATAAAATTTATTTTTAACTTTAATTACAATTAATGAATTAATGGTTTAAACTTGAAGAGAGGGATATAGAGATTATAATGCTTAATTTTATAAAATAGTCTAAACTTTGTTAATTTGCCAAAATTATGTAGACTAAATGCTAAAGTGAATTTAGTTTCCTTTTTTGTTAAAATTAACCTTTAACATACTCCACGACCACTTTGAGTGGTTCCTCAGGGTTAAGGCTTTGGTAAGAAGTTGCAATTTGCGTCGATTCCATCGTGTCGATTTTAGTCGTTCCTTCTTTTATTTCATAAGAATATTAAATAAATTTGCAATCTATTTTCTAATGATTTTCGCGGCCTTAAATGTTGCGAATGAATTTTATAAAAAAGAATTAATAAATAGTTTTTTAATATTATTTTAGATAGAATTACATATCAAATAATTTAGATGATAAAATTTATTTTGTATGTTAATTAAAATAATTAAATTCTTATTTGTATTTCAAAGATATGTATTTAATAAATGTATTCTATCTCTCAACTTTTGCAAAAATTTTATATTATTTGACTACCGATTTATTCTTAAATTTTGAAAACTATAATCGGATGAATTTCGCTGCATAAAAACTTTTATAAATATTTACTAAGGTATTGTTAAATTTAAAATTTTTTATTTATGAATTAATATTATTTGTTTACTCTTCTATTTTTTCATCTGCGAGCACACAGACTGACGGATAGACGGACCCACATTGTAAGGATAATTAGCTGGATTTCAATAAGAGAAAATGATCTAAAAAATCATTGGATAATACCTGTATTATCTGATCAAAATTTTTAGTTGTCTATTTAAACTTTATACATTATATTTCAAGATAAATTTAGAATTTAATTTCATATAAAAAATAATGTATTAAATTTATGAAATATCTCATTATATAATCACTATTAGATTTTATATCTTAATAAATAAATTTTCTAGTTTAACATTTAACTTAATTTAACATTATTTAAAACATTGTTTTTCAAACTTTTCAAAGACTGACAGTTCAGTTCAATGACACGTGTCATACAAACAGTCAATCACAGGATCACATGTTTAATGAAATTCAATTTTATTGAAATTATTTTATTATTTCAATATTTTGTTTAAGAATATTTTGAAGAACATATTAATAGATTACAAAATAATGCATAGTTGGTTTTTTATCATATTGATTTTGATTTCGTATCCGATTAATTGATATGATTAAAACACATTTCATTTATAATTCAGAAAAATAGTTAACCGATTCGAAAAACTGATGGATAATAATAATTATTTCAAAGAATTGAGAATTGTGTTTTATCGATTAGTCACTAAATTATTGATGAAGCTATGCATCGTTTTATTGAATAGATTGTCACCAAAACTGGTTAAGAAGTACGACAATTCGTTCTTTAATCGACATTATAAACAAAATTATTGCAAAAAATGGTCGAATATTATCGCATATATAGTATGTTTTTAAAAATCATTGAAATATTTAGAAAACATTTATTAATAGAAAAGAGCATTTTGATTTTTGTTAATAGTTATTTATTTTAAAATTTTATGTTTAAATACAAATTTTTTTTAAAAGTATAGGAAATTTATATAAATGATAAAAAACTTGAATTTTAAAAAATTTTAGCTTATCTATTGACTAAAATTTAATATTAAACTGTAATAAATACAAATAATTTCGAAAAATGTTTATTATTTAATATTAATAGTTATCAATCCATACTGTTGAGAATACTTAACAATAAATAATACTCTTATAATCAAAATATTTTGTCTCATATCGAACGAAAAAAAATTAAGATTTAGATAAATCAAAAACTAAATTTTTCAGAATTTATTTAACAATGTTAGACAACAAAAAATCGATTTTATTATACCAAAAGATAAAACAATCACCCAGTTATATAAAAACATAATCAAAATAAAAAAATAAATCTTCGAAAACTTGTAATTAAAATAATCAATTTCTTGACAGCATACTTATAATATTTTCTTATCAGTAAACAACATTGCAACTTAATCTTCTATTGTATGTTCGAATTTCTATTAAATTTCACCACAAACAAGCATCAAATCATAATGTTAACTTCACTTAAATAATTTTATGTATATTTTTTATAATATAGGAAACTATTTCAAATAAACTTTTAGTTATCTAAATTTTTTGCATAACATAGTAGCACATTTTTGACATCTTTAAATCAAAATCTCAATCAAACATGTGTGTATGTTTTAAAAAGAATAAATATGTTGTTGTTTATTTAATAATTGTTTAAGAATTTTTACACATATATTTATTTATCTTACATTTGTCTGCAAATTAAAAAATTAGCAATAATAACTTTTATTTTTCGATATTGTCAGATTTGGCAACAGACACAAACTATTAGATTTGGCAATAAATAATAACATTTTCTATTTATTGCCAACTTAGTAAGTTGTATTATCCTACCCTTTTTAAATAAGCATACCAATTAAAATAAGATAAAGCTAAAAAATACCTTAAATTTAAAACATAGTTTAATCTTATATACTAATCTTATATTATACTTAAATTACAAAAATTATAGGTTGATGATATTGTCGTTGGATTTAAGTTACTTTTAAATACATTCTTTATTAAATGATAGATTTAAGTTAAATCTATCTTAAAAACTTTGTAATTTGTCAAGTATTATATATTTCAAGACTACAAAAATCTAAAGAATTTTAATTAACATATCTTTTGTTAAAAAGGTATCTGTTGTTAAATTGTCATTAAATTCTAATGAAGCTACAAAAAACTCATTCCAAAATTCTTAATCATAGTCACGATCTGATTATTGAGTTCAATTATAGCACAAATTCCAGCTAATAATACAATAGCACTTATATTAGTGTGTGTTACCAATATCGATCAATTTAACAAGTATGCTAAAGCACATATATTAGTGTCTGCTACCAACATAATTTAACAAAAGGTATTGTTGATACCAAAGAGTTATGGCAAACAGGGAAAACAATTTTCTGACACTTGAACGCCACTTCTCTCCAAACATAAACGATGAATGGATGATCACAATTAAAAGAACTGTTTAGAACTGATATAATTGACGTTATGTTTGTAGTAAAAGTATGCGCTTGGGTATTAGGTAATAATATTGAACAACCTTTAAAATATCGAAAGAAAGAGGTATCTTTCCGAGATTTATAGCCTACCTTACAGGAGTCTATTTTTTATACAGTGTTAAAAGTTTAAATGAATCATTTTCGACCATTTGGATTTATTGTAATGATATAACTATTACTAAATTTATTAAATAATAAATTAATAAATTGCACCATCGTATTGGTTAACCAACCTAATTTAACACCTGCTTCACGTTTTATAAAACTCAGTGAAATCTTTAAAATTTTATCAGATTAATTATACTCACATTAAACTTTAATTAATACTTATATTAAAATCTAATCTTTATCTTAAAATTCATTATGAATATCAGTGATATAACTCTCCAAAACATAAGGTCAGGCTACAGTATATAAAGGATATGCCCTAGCAAACTATTTTGGCTTATATTACATCAATATGCTAAAAAAGACTTCAACAATAAAATGAGTGCCGATAAAGAACTTCAAAATATGGAATGTATAGACAATTTCACACGTTATAGCTCCAATAGGCTGTGGCATTACATACGAAATTAGTTACAATAGAGAAGTGAAACAAAACGTTTTATCGCTTATAGTGATAATTTTATTTATTTTCTAAATTTTATAACATGTAATAAAAAATATTTCTGATAAAAAACTGATCTGACCTAATCGATAGGAAAATTGCTCTGACTGAGGAAAAAGTGGTAATGATTGTGATGCAAATTCTTCTCGGATTAAACTAGATTCTTCATAATAACCTTATTCATATCGACATCAAACCATCGAACATTCTTCTGGTTTACATCTAAGAAAAGTCCAGGATTTAGGGTTAGCAGTTAAATGAGAAGAACAAACTGTTCGACTTTCATACAAAGCTGGAAAGCCTGGTTTTTTTTAATGTGAAAGATGGTAATATTAATACTCTCTATCAACGGATATTTATAGTTAAGGTTAATTAATCATGTGTTTTAAATTAGTTGATGGACAGTAACAGCCATTCAGAATAAATTTTAAAGACTTGTTTCGCGTTTAGTCGATACTTGTTAAACATTTCGTATAGATACGACTACCAGTATAATCCATTGTTTCAAAACTTGAATCGACAAGTTTTATCTTCTTATAATACTTCATATACTTAGAATTATATTATTATTTTTAGTTTTCATATTTTAAATTAGAATTTAAACTATATATTGAAACGGAATTATAAAATAGTTGATTATAAGGATTACTACAAACAAAACTTTACAACAACGGTTTTAAAAGATAAAGACGTTTAAGTTGAATTGGAATTTTTAGCA
>JAQGAW010004487.1:0-10831 GCA_034698025.1 Phthiracarus crinitus | reverse complement strand
AAGTTGCCCCATACTTAGTTTAGGGCTATTATAAATTTTGTTTTTATTGATTATGAACTGAAAAAATACTGATATAAACAGAAATAATTAATTGAGGCATATCTAAATCCCCAAAATAATTCCACTTATTGTTAAAAAGTTGTTAGCGCGCAAAGTGTAATTGGGGTTGTATTTATCCCGGTTTACTGCTGAAGTGTTAATTATCAATGTTTTACAAGATTAATGTTACGCTGATATAAATTTATATAAAACAAACGTTTAGGTGATAAAAATGTTGTTCACAATTGTATTATTGTTCGCAATATGTTGGCTTCCGATTCACGTGTTCCAGCTATTGGTTTGGTTCTATCCAACAATACTCAATTAATTATATTCAACAACAATAATTATATTCAACATTGTTCTTGTTAACTCTACCTTAATATTTTTTTAAATGAATTAATATAAACTTTTTTTAAAAATATTTTAAATCTACGCTCGATCACACTCTTAAGTCAACGATCAGCGCTCACGCTAAGCTCCTATCGCCATCCGATCGAGCGTTGGTCATCATTGGCTATAACAGTATAATGAAATACAATTTAATGAGATCGTAGAATATTTATACTCAGCTTAATAACTTCTCTTATTTACACGTTTATGAATAAAAGATGTAGTAATGAATCTCTAAACATATAGAATTTCGAAAAAAACGTACTTAAATAGAATAAAAAACAACTAATCAGTAATAAATTAAAAATTCAGTGTTTTTGTTTTTATTACAATGAAAATAGTTAAAAGTTTAATGCAGTATTATTTCCAAAGAATTAAGATTAAACACAGGAGAATGTTTTACTCGCTATAATAATTAATTATACAAGGGGTGTTTACTTAATTTTGGCCGACTTGTTTTTCGATATTGTTTAAGCATGAGCTTAAGATATATTGTTGAAACATGTTAGTATAATGTGTCAAATAAGTTTCAAATGTCATATCAGTTAAAATTTTTATATTTTCATAGATAATTACCACTAAAGTGGTCACTATAAAAAATAAGTTTTCCATTGATTTTACAATAATTGATTGTAAAGTAAAAGTTTTTACTGTTTTATATAATCTTTTTGCTTATTTCAGAAAACATGTCTAATATTATGTCCACTTAAACAGTCATTATATTAGATAGTATTATTTTATTAACACATATAACATTTGTAATTTATTTGACACATTATACTATAAAAATAATATAATTTTGAGACAATCAAGTTTATACGAGAAACTCAATTAACTCAAAAATACGAAATAAGTTCGAATACGAGTTATAATACGAAAAAGCGATTTTATTAATAATGAGTGCGCGCGAAAATCAGACACAAAGATAATAATATTACAAACTTTTTAGTTTTAAATGTTATAAATATTTATTAGAGCATCAAAAAATAACATTACTTGTTTATAAAATAACGCTATAAATGGCTTGAAAATATTTACTAAAATAGCTTTAAAATTTATTTTAAAAATATTTAATATTTGTCAAAAAATTTCTCAACTTTAAGATTTTTTTCGAAATAATTGACTAACTAATACATTACGACTTTAGGAGAAGTCTAGCCAATGGTATTTACAAATTAGTCGTGTCCGATACCTTTATAAATTTATAAAGTTAGCTCTCCTTGAAAGGGTTGATATTGTTTATTAAAGAAATTTGCAAAATTACAAAATTTTTTCGGATCATATATATTTTCGTAAATGAGTTGCTTTATGTAAATAATAGATAATAAATTATTCAATATTTTGAGAAATTGTATTAATTAATATTTTAATTTAAATAACAATAAAAGAATTACAAACTCTAATTACTATTTTTTGAAGCCTCACTTTAAGTAAATAATTTTTCAGATTTTGGGATATGTACGGTACTCTAAAATTAGAAAATTGCATTTATCTTTGAAAATATAAAAATATAGAATTTAAAAATGTGCTTTAAACTATTTAACTATGTTTGACAAGGTTTAAAATATCAAATATAATTTTAAAAGTTATTTGTTTTACCTATTAAAAAAACGATTATAAAATTTTCTCCCGGTGAACTCCAGGGTAAATAATGAAAGCTTTAGAAAATCTCAAGGGTAAGCCAAAAATGAAATAGTCTCCCTATAGGAAATGATAATATTCGTTATTCTATTTATTCTATAATAGCAGTAATAATTTATTATAATTTGCTTATTTTATAACATTTATTTCATATTTTACAAATTAATAGAAAAATTAAGTTTAATATTAATGGGATAAAAGTTACCATCATTTGCATAGAAATATAATACTTCAAAGCTTTTACATCTATTTTTAACTGTTCAATAAAATTTTTACACAAATAGGTTTAAAATTAAAATGGTTTATAGATATGTTTAGCATACTAAATATTTATCAGTACATTTTAGCTTATATTTTAATTTGAGTAGATATAGATATTATTATTTAATAAGTTATAAAAATGAATAAAAGTTAGAAATTCTTTGATTATTCAGTTGTAATATTAAATAAACGAGTATTCATATTACGACAATTATTATTGACAAATTTCTGCCAAAAAGTAAAAGTGTACTTTATTTTTCCTTTAATCTATTGTTTTACGTTAATTGATTATCACATTTTTAAAAGAATGATGTTTTATATATGAAACACACGTTTAGGTGATAAAAATGTTGTTCACAATTGTATTATTGTTCGCAATTTGTTGGCTTCCGATACACGTGTTCCAGCTATTGGTTTGGTTCTATCCAACAATACTCAATTTAAAATATAAAGTCGAATATTATACTTACGTTGGATTATATTTTTTGTGTCATTGGCTTTCAATGGCTAACAGTTTCATTAATCCATTGGTTTATTGTTTTATGAGTGAAAACTTTCGTGTAAAAATCCATTATAAATATTCTTTTATGTTAGACAACAAAAAATATTCCCTTAAAGCAGTATTAAAGTTTTTTTTTGCATAAAATTCAACTTATTTATCTGACTGAATGAGCAATATATAACTTTATATTGATTTGGCTTTGTTTGTCTGCACGTCTAAATGTTTGTCCGTCTGTGCACTATATATTTATTAAAGGATTTTTAAAATTGAAATTAAAAATTGCAAGATATAAAAACATTTTAAAATTTTGAATATGAACCAAAAATATAGATTAAAAATACATCTAAAATAATGGAAGCGAGTGACCAAAACATTAAAATTATGACTGTTATGACCGCAATGTCTTTTTACATATTGTATTTTCGGCGAGACTTCTTGTCATAAATAACACAATTTTTATGAAATCAACAACTAAGCAACTCATATATAAAATACTAATTACTTTATTGAACAGCGAGTGGTACTCATATTTTTTTCCTAATGGTGTGAATGAACTTTTACTTTTTAGATATTTAATCATACATTAGTTGTCAAATGTGTTAATAACATCAACTTAAGAAATATTAAATAATCCAATCTTTTATATGAATTATGTGTGTTTAGGGCTTTATTATCACTTAAAACTTTTAGAATTTGAATGATTAATATTTACTGAATTAACATATTGTAGTATTAATTATATATGCTTATATTTATGACAAAATAAGGCTAATTATCGTAATCTGTATTAATTAGACAATAGTATTAGTGATAGAAATTATTCAGATTTTTAATTCCATTAATGTTCCATTACCGCACACATGATATGTAACTCCATTCCACTAACGGCAAAATCATTATTACAAACTCCATTACCGTTCCATTAACGCTTTATTTTTTAATTCCACTAACGTTCCACTCCACTAATAAAGCTATAATTATTTTTTACGACAATATCAAGTTTTAAACCATTACTCATTATTTTTATATTCATATATTACATAAAAAGTTTATAATAAGCTGTTTGTAAAAATTATTTAAAATAACTGCCGTTCCATTACCGCTAACAAAAAAGTTGACTCCACTCCATTAACGACAAACTCACTTTTTATAACTCCATTACCGTTCCATTAACGCTATATTTTTCAATTCCACTAACGTTCCACGGTAATGGAACAAAATTTTCTATCACTAATAGGCATTCACTAATTAGGATAACAAAGTTTTGAATATCACTAATAGAGTAGTGAGTTAGGGTCGCATACACTACAAAACGCTAACATTTTTAGGCTCTACCGTCAAGTAATTGTTGCGTAACGACAGCCACACAAACTCATGAGCGAAAAAAATCAATGATCGCTATATTATGGCGCAGTACGTCATAAATATACGCTATTAAATCTTCTCAATAGTATTAATTCCGAACGAATACTCTAATCAAACATTTTAAACTTACATGGAATAAGTGTTAGACAGGAGAATAATACAGTATAATTGATAGTAAGTAAGCATTATATTTATAAGCAATAACTAACTTGGATCGCAATTTCTACACAAAAATGCATACAAAACCAATATTGTTCTGTAAATTATCGCGTTATAAACATTGCGATGGTATCACACACAGTACCAAAAATTGCGCAAAAACTCAAATCTTTTTATATGTCAGTATCGATAACATTAACTGAATCAATAAATTGCGTGAAAAAACTTGATAAAAACTTAATGCTAATCATATGAAAATGAATGATATGAATGATACGAGAGCTCTCTATCAATCAGTTAACGGTTTAAAGTTAACATTTAACTCACTGCTCGTCATTTGATATCTCAACCAAATTACGGTTGTTTTGCTTTTTATAAAGCGTCGCTTCAGTTGTGATCAAACTTATTAAAGAGTGACAGTTAGTTATAAGTTAAGCTTAATTGAGTTAAGAATGGATCAAACAGCTTCACAAACGTCGTATAAATCAACAAAAACTGTTGATTTTTTCGAAACCCAACTCAAAAATGCAAATATTGATGCTTTAGATGTTATTGTGATCGTTTCGTATTTTGTGGTAATCGTAATCATTGGATTGTGGGTGAGTATGATTGTGGTATAATCCATATGATTTCATTAGCAATATTAACATAAAATCTTAACTTAACGGTATTTGTTTGGGCAGTCCTCTCGTAAAACGTCAAACGCATCGGTTAGCAGTTACTTCTTAGCCAATAGAAGCATGAATTGGATTCTTGTACGAAAACATTTAATAAGTAATAATTGTTATGTCATTTAATTGGTATATATATGACAGGTGGGCACATCATTATTCGCCAGTAACATAGGTTCGGGACATTTTATAGGTCTGGCAGGCGCTGGTGCCAGTTCTGGCATTGCTAACTATGCTTACGAACTATTTGTGAGTGCCATCAAATACATTATCATTTATCTCTTATAACTTTTATTACAGATGGTATTTATTTTAATGCTTTTGGGGTGGATTTTTGTTCCCGTATACACGTCTGCTGGCGTAAGTCATTACAGTATCTTCAATTTTATTATATCAATTTTTCTGATATTATTTACTGCTAATAAGTTACTGTTTAAAAAGATTGTTCAATAGAATTTTATTACCGTATATATATATGCCAAAACTACCGTTAAATGAAATGTTATGCTTTAAAACTATTTGTTATAAAACTAATGAATTCCATTCCGAATTCTGCATATTTCTTTTACATTTTCTCAAAAATTTTTGATTTTATTGGCGATACAGTTTAATTGAAAATTATTAATTATAATTGAAATTTTTAACTTTAAGTTCTCGTCTCTAATTTTTGTAAAAATAAATAAATATGAGTCTTAGAGAAATTGGCTTCGCGTAAAGAAATTTGAAAATCACTGTTACAGTGTACCGTAAATTGCTTTGTGTGAACATCACCTAAAACTTTTCGAAGATCTTATTTTTATTACAGTCGTAGATCGCATATACAGTATTTAAGTCACTTTAACTTTCAATCTTAAATATGCGATTTTAATGTACTTTTGTGCACACACTTTCATAGCATGTCATACTATTACTTATCAATCACTAAAATCCTGAAATATAAATATAATTCATAAATGATTAAAGTAAGAGTTTACCTGTATATGCAAGTTGTAATCAACTCTTATTTGTTTTGTTTTAATTGATGCGTTCTCAATAACAAATAACTCATTTTATCTCATATGCATAGCTTATTTTTAAAAAATTCATTTGAGAATAGATTTAAAGCTTTGTTGAAAACTTTATTTCAATGTCTCAATTAAATGGGAAATTTTTAGTTGAATTGCTAAAAGAGTATACGGTTATACCTTTACTAATTATGCATTGGTTTCATATTTTAAGTAACTATTATAGCATTTTTATAAAATATGTTAACCATAAATATTGATAATTAAATACTCGTGGAATAAAAGATAGTTTGCCTTAAGTTCTAAATATTGTCTGTGTTTATATATACTGTACACAGACATAGTAGCGGTAGTTTAATGTTTTCCACTATTTTAAAAAAATGTTTATTTGTTAGTATTAGAAATTACTAGTAAAATTGAAAAATTATTCTAAATTTATAGGAATTTTTTATGAATAATTAATTAATTTCTCATTTGTTGGATATATTGTATATTAGTTTTGTTCTAATTTTCACTGCTAGCTTAATGGCATAAAAGATATTTCATGTATTAGTACAGTGTATACTATTTTTCTAAAATGTGTTTAGTGTTTAGTGTTTAGTGGGGTAATCTTTAGATAAATTTACTGAATCTTAAATAAATAAACCTAAACAAGAATTTACTTTTGTTACAAACGAAATTATTTATGCTAATTACAACATTCATTAGTTTGTTTTGAATGTCATTTTTATGAGGTTATGTCTAAAAATTTGAGAAAATTTTTTAAATTTTTTGGTTTATTGATTTAAAATACATGTATGTTTGATGCAATAATGTAAATTTAGGTTAGTATTCTAACCTTGCATTGATGTTTATGTAAGATAATTGTTATCATAATTGCACAATTGTCATACATAGTGGCGTCAACCAAAATATGCACTTTAATTTTGCCGATAAAGTCACGATACTGACGCCACTCATGCACTAATCTGTATATGAAAGGGAAATGATAAATATGAAGCTTGATAACGCTTTTGTCAGACAGTTCATTGGGCTTAACGGCTCCAATGGTGAATATTAGAGTCTAATAATTAGCCTAGTTAATCGTTAGAATTCTAAAAACGTAACCCGGCTCCAACCTGACAAGCTTCAACCCGACCTGACCCTATTATCAAAATATTTTTATAATGCTACTAATTTTGCTAAATTTTCTAAAATAATATAACAGATAGTAAAACTCACTTAAAATTAGAAATTAATATTAAGTAATTAAGTATTAACAAGTTATATAAAAATGTCATATTTTAAAATTTTACAAAATTTTCTAAAAGTTTTATGGTAAAAATTGATGTTTGATTAGTTTGTCGGGTACCCGACCAGTACCTTACATTTCGGGTACCCGTTTACTAGTCTAGGGGTGTATACACAAGATATTAAGTAATATTGATCTGATAGAAAATTACATATGAATTATTAAGATTAACCAAAATCGATATTAATTTTTTCAAATCCAATTATCTAATTTACCTTTGCTTATTGATATCGAAAATGCAATAATAATTTCTTAAAATAAATTTTAATTATCTATAACATAAAACAAGTTGAAACACTAATATTTTTCTTTAAATTTTAAACGCTTTTTTTGAATGTAAAACTTCGACACGTTTTGGATAGTTTTAAGAATTTAGTTTTTTTATCCGTTTTTTATTTTAACTTTGATTACTATTACTAAATTTAATTTTCATATTATTAGGTGAGCACAATGCCTGAATATCTAAGATTACGTTTTGGTGGACAACGGATTCGAATTTATCTCTCTTTATTATCGCTTTTGCTTTATATTTTTACTAAAATATCGGTAATATTTTTTATTACATACAGAGATCAAATTTTAGTAAATTCATTTTACATTATTCTAATTTTTTTGTAAAAATTTAGAGAAAAGTGTAATTTAAATTATTCCAAATAATAATTTTAGTGATCGAGTTATTAATAGCATAGATCTTAGTTGTTTGTTTGAACTATATTTTTAATCATCAAAACTTAAATTTACATAAAGTTATTTTATTAAATTAATAGGTGGACCTCTTTTCAGGCGCAATATTCATTAAGCAAGCATTAAATCTAAATATGTACATCTCTGTTGGAGTACTTTTATCTATTGCAGCAATTTTTACAATTGCTGGCGGTTTAATGGCTGTAAGTATCTTTGAGTAATTCATGTAACTTCAAGTACGTATAACTTCTAAAATACATATTAGAGTATGTAACGGGCCCCCGATTTTTCGGGCCTTGGCGGGCCACCGACACATTTTGTCGGGCTCGGGCCTTAAGCTAAGAAAAAATTGTCCGGCCGGGCTTTTTTATTCAAAATATCAAAGCCCGAAAATTTTGATTTTTGAAGAAAATATTCCAAACAAACAATATTTTATCATTAATAACTGTAAAATACTGGAAAATGCAATTTATTATAATCATATTTTACGAAATAATATGCATAAAATGTTGTTATAATGTATCAAAATAAATAGAAACTCAATTAAGTTATTATTTTGAGAATGATGATAAATGTTAAGAAAAATCGGGCTGGGTCGGGCTTTGGAAATTTAAAATTGTCGGGCTTTTTTCGGGCTCGGGCTTGATTGTGTCGGGCTTTAATCGGGCTCGGGCTTTAAATTTTTTACGATTACATAGTCTAATACATATCACATAAATGATTTTTGATTTATTATTTGAAACTAAAATGAAATTTATTTTAATAATTCAGTAATTATGTTAAAATGCTGCTTAATAGCTTAAATTAAAAATAAAATTATTGACTTTTTCGAGTAATTTATAATTTTTTTCAATAAAATTTAGGTAATGTGGACCGAATTAGTCCAAACTACTTTTATGCTGGCAGGAGCTGCTTATTTGGCGATTTTAAGTAATTATTTTTTAAGTTTATTAAATCTGTGACATTATAAAGTAATCTATGGGTTACTCTATAGATTTTAAAAAACACGATTAACTGATATGAATTAATGCTATAATTGCGCGAACATAATTTCAATAATTACATTCATTAATAATACATTTTAAAAAAGGTTTAAATAAAGTTGGAGGATATAAAGAATTAATGGACAACTTTGCAATTAATGGATTGCCTACCGATCCTCAGTATATGCTATATCGTGATAACTGCACGCCAACATTAGATACCAGCTGTATATCCTGCAGCGCTATCACCCATTATTATAAACATCTTATTCGTCCAGTGGATGATAAAGATTTACCAATAACTGGCTTGTTATTTGGTTTAACAACAATGTGTATGTGGTACTGGTGTACAGATCAGGTAAAGTTTTATAATTCACGATAAAATTATATAAAAATAAGTAATTCGTAATTTGCTTTTCAGGTTATTGTCCAAAGAGTGTTATCAGCTAAGAATGTGTCGCATGCAAAGGGAGGCTGCATTTTAGCGTCATATTTTAAATTAACTCCGCTTTTTTTAATGGTATTGCCAGGAATGGCTGCCAGAGTATTGTGGCCGAGTAAGTCTAATTAGTCAATTAATTAGTCTAAATTTTTACCTCGCTTTTGATGTAAAATACACTTTTAAGTTGTTAACATTTTCAGGCCCGTCAGAAGCCCGACAGTTTGAAGATAAACTTGGCCTGAGCCCGATTTTTTCAAAACGGCAAAAGACCGGCCAGATAAGGCCCGATCAAATATAAAATTAATAATTAGATATAATATTGTTTTATTTAATATCATAATTTGATCTTAAAAACAATTTATACACTGTATTTGGTTTTAATAGAGTTCTTTTATAGGTTAATGTCAAATTAGCTTAAGTAAAGTTTCGGTCAGATGAGAAATCTTTACATCAAAAATAAATTTGGTAAAACTTGCATATGTTTTAGTGAAAAGTTAAAGCCTTACCCGACCCGACTTTTGTTTATAAACCCGGCCCGACCCGCAAGATAATGTCGGGGATCCGACAAATCGAGGGCCCGCTTAAAAGTCTAATGTAAAAGATAAACCTGCATACAAAGTTTGTATTACAAACCATGTCCATGATTGTAACGGTCTGTCCATCCATTCGCATACGCAGTGGTTTCTCTTATAGATAGATCTATAGAATATATTTGTGTATAATAAAAGTTTTTATTAACATCATAGTTACACAAGGGTTGACCCAGGTTTGACCCCCCATCCAAAATTTCGAAAATTCAGACAAAAATACTTGAAAAATTTTTTCGATCAAATGTTAAAAAATTGACAATCAAAACCGATAAGCTTTTATTACCCCTTTAAATTTTTGCCTAAATTTCTAAAAAGGTTTGCGATGGCACGTTGTTTAGGCGTTTTTGAAAAAATTTATTGTTATAATCCAATGAGTTTAAGCTTACAAGTGAGTTTTTCTGGATCTGACTTTTTCTAGAGCTTTCAACCATTGTGTAAATATGATTAAAATACAAAAAATGAGCTGAATATTTATATCATAGTTATTGTCTAATTATTTTTAAAATTTAATATAAGTTATTCATTTAATAAAATAAAAGTTTGTTAATATATTAAAAAGAGTGGCTCAAAATTAATGATGGGAGAAAGATCAGCTCAGACAAGCTAGCTTAAAGCTAGCTCAAGCTCGATAAAAAGCTCAACTGATATATTTAGAGTAAACCTAAAGCTCGAAGCTCAGAGAACCTTGAGCTTAGATTTATAAGCTCAAGCTCAAACTTTTGTCCCGTAAGCTTCTTGAGCTTGAAAAGTTCATTAATGAACAAAAAATTACATAAAATTTACCCAATTTTATCCAAATATAGCTT
>JAQGAW010004486.1:0-10832 GCA_034698025.1 Phthiracarus crinitus | reverse complement strand
CGATTGTCTTATGTTATCACAAATACTGAAATCATTAAAATGTCTTTTCTTGAATTGTTATGTAATTTTGGCGGAATTATTGGTTTTTGGTTTGGCTATTCGTTTAAAGATATATTTCTATATCTAATTAGTATAATAATCGCTAGTTTTAAACATTCATTAAAATTATTAATTAAATTCTATAATTATTTGTTCTATCCATAAATGGAAAAACATTAAATATAATAAAAATATTCCTTTTTTCATAAATTATTAATTAAAATTTATGTAATCTTTGCTGAATCATTGTTTTTTGGATTGATTTAACGTTTATTGATATAAATATTATTTTTTTAATATAATATATAATAAATTTAATGAAATTCTATAAATAAAACAAGAAATAGAATGAACATTCATAATGAGCACACTTTGTTTTATGTATAAGTTATGTCAATATTATATGCAAATTTTAGTTTGCTCGTTTTGTTTTCAAACAAAACAATTCCAACTAAATCTATTGTCAGAATAACATACAGGATTATTTAGGAAAAATTGTGGGAAGACCAAATTTTGAGCGCAGTTCTCTAGGCCTACATATTTCGATATCGTTTAACGATGTCGATTTGTTACAAAGTGATGTAGACATTCATTTAGCTTCGAGGGGTGTTCACGCGGAGGTATATCCAAACGCCTAGAGGTGGATGTATAAGTAGACTTTCTTCACTACTATTATTGTTATTTTGAAAAGAACTAAAAGAATGTACCAGCTGTACCGATCAATAGTATGCTAATTTATCTATTTTTAAGACAAATTTTGTACCAACCTTCGCCTATGATCGTAAAGGTTTTGTAATAACCGATAGAATAAGATTAAGAGTATAAGAGGCAGAAATGAGATTTCTTTGTTATATTACGAGAGTCACTCTACTAGATCAATGTCTTGAAGTCTAATAAAGGGTATACATTCGAAATTGGTCTGATTTTACTTTGGTATCTGAAGATCGCACTCATGCTAGGGAATTTTTTGCGGTTTACTATCACCACCCGCACGAACAGGCTAACCTTAAAATGAATGAATTAATGATTGATTTAAATTAGGCCATATTTCTTTTAATGTCTATAACTTTGGTTTTGAATATAAATTTTTTTCTTTAATTTTTAAATTATTCAACACACATGAAGTAACAATATTTTAATAAAACTTATTGTTGAATCTATTAACTCTGAAAATTTAAATCGTACTGCACAATATTAACTTTAATGTGATTAACAATATTTTAGGAATAGTTAATAATAAATAAATCCTTAGTTCACTTTATCCAAACAAAAATTTTAGATTTGACTTGTCTGTCCGTCTGTAGGGCGGTCTTTTTTAATTAGGGATTTTATTCTTTTATAAATAAAGGGAGTTTTATTTTTATTATTTTTATTTAAGGGAATCTTTAACAATATAATTAAACGTGCCATAAATTTGTAAAACATTATAGATTTATCATTATTAAATTAGCGTTCTTATTGAACTATTTCCTCATTTTAAATCAATAATGATTTTGTTTCAAATATGCTAAGATCTCTTGTTTGTTATCGTCACCTACTGGTAATTTTTTGTGAATTATAATCTACGTTTCATTATGAAAAAATATATATTAAATATGTATATTTAAGACAACTAATTATATATTATTATAGCTTTAAAAATAAATTTAATGAATATATCTAATAAATTATTAACAAAATATTTTATTAACAAATAAAATTTAATTGCTATATAATATTACTATAGATTAAACTGGAATTTTTACAAATAACGTTTGCTTATCATTAAAGATGTTAACTCGACAGTTTTACCAGACATGTTTCGTATCGTTTCGGTTCGGGTTACTATTTATCATTACTCGGTTCGGTTCGGGTTGAATAAATTTCTTATCAATGAACGCGAATGAATCCGAAAAACCGATAATCAATTTTTGGTATGAAATTTTTAAAAATTTATTTAAGAATTTACTCTATTAAATTTCATATAAGAATTTTATAAGCATCTTATGCATTCAATATTTTAAGTATTAATATATTAGAAGTATTAAAAATGTATATTATACTCAAAGATATTATTTTTGATTTATGTTTTTCAAATATTAAACGTTTTTTACGAATATTGTGTCAATTGTCGTGTTTTTCGGGTTATCGGGTTTCTTATCGGTTCGGTTCGGGTAACTCATCAAATATCACGGTTCGGTTCAGGTTAAATTTAAGATATGTCGGTTCGGTTAGGGTCGATGAACTACTACCCTAGAACATCTTTACTTATCATATAAATTTTTTGTAATGTTTAAATATTTTTTTTGTGATGTAAATTTTAATTAAATAATAAAAAAGGTCTATAATTTTAAATATAGTTAAGCATTTTAATTATGAATCTAATAATTCACACCAACGTATTAACACATAGTCTATATTTGTCTCCAGTCAGACGCTTTTAATAGTATACAGTATGTTCAAAGTATATGAAGTATTGCATTTAATATATAATTTAAATTAATAATTTACAGTACCAGTTATTTTTTACTACTGAATGTACCCTAAAATAAAATATTTATTTCATTCAATATTGATTTATGTTATCACAAATATTGAAATAATTAAAATAACTTTCATTAATTTGTTATGTAATTTTGGCAGAATTATTGAATTTTTGTTTGGCTATTGGTTTAATGATATTTTTCTATTTTTAATTAGAATAATATTTGTTAGTTTTAAACATTCATTAAAACTATTAATTAAAGTCAATAATTATTTGTTCTATCCATAAATGGAAAAACATTAATAAAAATACATTTCTTCATTCATACGATTTAAAAATATCTTTTAGTCATCAAAAACAGTTAGCAAACTGCGATTATCTTTCGCATTATCCATTACCAATTATGCCCATCCGTGTTTATCACCGGAGATATAAATCAATAATTTCGCTTTTATTGAAGAGATTGCCTCGTGTACAGTTACGTACAAGTAATTCCGAGATGCAATACTAAATGTCAAAAAGCTTTTAGAAATCTTTATACAAATTCAATCTGAATGGACATTGGATAATTTAAACATAATTACTTAGTTTAAAATGCTGAGTTACAATGATGGTTTCGTTAAGCTTGATCATCAACTTGTAGAATCATCTCTTCAATTACGGATACTCAAATCTCTACATGAATGTCATACTGGTATAGTCCGTAAGAAATCTAATGCTCGAAGTTATATTAGGTGACCCAAAATCGATGCTGCGTTGGAGTATACATCTAAGGCTTATTCTAAGTACTCTGAAGGTCAAGCTACTAGTCCTAAAGCAACTGTTTATCAGTGGAAGCAAATTCATATCGAATTATGCGGTCCAATATATGCAATAATTGGTTAGTCGTAGTAGACGAATATTTTAAATGATTCAAAAGGGTCTATTTCGCAACATTCAGTCTGTTCTATAGTGTAGTAGGCTCACATGTACACATGTGAGCACTGACTGTTGTGGGTTCGAACCCTGTTTCTCTTTCCAGTTAAAACCTATATTAGAGAACTGATACGGTTGTGGGTTCGGCGGTGTCCACGTTAATCTGTGACTGCAGCTCTTCTAAAGGTATCCGCCTAGATTGGTTGAAGACCCCTGTTCATTGAGAAGTCAAATGGATACCACTCTCCCTAGATTCGGAAGAACCGGAGTGGTTTGTCTAGTACGTACTCGAAACTGTTTTCTGTAACTAAAATAAAACACTCTTCGGGGTAACACACACACAAGAGACAATCGAACGCAATTTGCTTCAACCTAAATTTCAGATTATGATAAAGAAAGATATGGGACGTGTCTGTTGGGAGATTTTGGGAAGGGTTAGTTGGGATGATATATTGACGTGTCTGTTGAGGAGATGCTGGGGCGCGTCGGTTTGGTAGATATAAGGACATGTCTGTTGGGGAGAATTTATGGTTAAGAAGTTATGGTTTGTATTGGTCAGCGTTGTTTAATGGTGGATTTTTTATTTGAATTTCAAACCATTTTCTCTCGACGAAGTCGGGCTAAAAATCTAGTTATAGATAATTTAAGGAAATGCATTATTGGACATTTTTTGTCAATATACATAACCCTTAATTAAAATAAAGGCAAGTCTACAGAAGGACGGACTGACGGACAATGCAAATCCATTAGATCCTTAAGTTAAATTGATCTTAAAATTTTTTCGGTTAAATGTGGTAAAATTGCTAATCAAGACACTGAGTTTTTTTGATCACAAAAATTTGGGCCAAAATACATTTTTCCAGTATAATCTTTGCATTTAAGTTTTTTTTCCATTTCCTTCATGAAATTATCCATTTATAACTCCTTAAATTATTATCACTAATCTTGACGTATAATCTAAATCAAAGTATAACTAATGTAGTATATGTAAATTAATGAAATGCTTTAATTTAATATACATTTTCAATACGAGCGTATTATGTATATTCGTTCTTGATTTTAATTAAATAGACATTTATTACATTGGGTGTTGCCATTCAATGCAATTTATAATTCCTAATGTTAAACATATCTGTCAGTTAAATAAATATTTATTTACAAATACATTAAAATCATTTCCAAAATTGCAGATAATGAAAAATATTTGTTATATTAAATATGTTTTAGAGATGTTAACGAATCAATATCTATACACAATAATGAATTTAATTCCGAAGTTTATTAATAGTTGAATATTTAAAATCTAATGAAAATACATTCAATATCATCATATTTTTAAGTAAGTCTTCTAAATCACAAATTGTTTGATATATAATAAAAGCTAATATTCCTGAAAATATGGATTTTTTTATTATTTGTTATCAGTTTATTAATTTTTACTCTTATTTAACAATATATTAAAATAAATTTAAATTTGTTTTATAAACCCTTAAAAGAGTAAAGAGAACATACAAATAAATGCAATGTAAAATTAAAAATAAATTTATTTTTTTACAAATTTATCTAATTGTTGTCCCAAGGTCTGATGGACTAGAGGGTGTCCTTACGACATATTTCAAAATTAGGGGTGGGTCAAACTCACCTGATTTAGCTGACAATATATTTGCTTTGGGCTCAATAATGTTTTCTAAAAATTTATTTTAAAAACTTTTTCCCGTCGAAAGATTAAACCATGCGTTTAAACCACATCGAATTTAAACAATAATTTATTGAAAATTTGACAAAAATTTATGGGGGTCACAAAAACTTATCAGTTTTGATGGATAATTTTTTTACATTTGAACAAAATTTAATAATATTTTCTATGTTTTTATCCTTGAAATCACAAAATTTCATGTGCGGGGTCAACGTCTTCAACTTTTGGATATTCACACCTTAGACTACCATGGGACACATACACTTTTATAATTTAGCCCTAAAATTCATTTAGTAATGTGTTAAATTCAAGTCGTTATTTTTCGTTTGGTTGTTATATTTATATTATCATAAACAAATAATTCAGAATTGTTTTTATTTTTGTTATATAAATTCATTTCTTTTTTTAAATACTAATTGTATTTCAGTTTTTTAAATTTAGTTATTAAAATTACACTAATTTTCTATTAATTTCGATAATTTTAATTCAGGTTTTTTTATTGAATTCATTATAATAATAATTAATCATTAAATAACCATTTTTACATATCTTTATATGACGTAACACATTTGAACACACAATATTTTAATATAACTTAATGTTGAAATTATGGCTCACATTTATGCGATTATCAAAATTTTTAGGAATTGTTAATTATAAAAAATCTCGTGAAAAATCAATATTTATGTGCATATTTATATTAAATGTAAAACTTTTTAGCTCATATTTAACAAAGGAGATCTTTGATTTGTCATGTCAGTCAGTATATCTGTGCGAACTAGCTCGACCATAGTAATCCGCAATATTTTTAAAATTTATTTTTCTATATTTATTAAGAGATTTAAAAACTAATTCCTAACAATTGGATTTAATATTAATTAAACTGGTTTCAAATCGATCAAAAATAGCTTTAAAATGAACAAAAATAGATAAAAATTGACTAAATTTGGGCTTATAATTGACTTAAAATGTGCAACAAAAAGCTTAAAATAGAACATATATGTGTTTTTAATGTTTATTATTGTGCAAAAAATAACTTACAACGTGAAAAATAGGGGTTTAAAAAGGCTTAACAATGTTTAAACCAGAAAGAGTATGAACATACAAAATGAGCTCATATTTTTAATATTCTATTTAAATTCAAATGTATATTCAAATTTTTGTCAATTAAATATTTTTATCTTTTTATTTAATGTATTATATTGTTGCACAACTATATTTTATTTTTGTTTTTAAGCAGTTATTACTCTAATTAAATATTGTTCTAATGAAAAAAATTTAGTTTTATAATATATTGTTGTAAATAGCCCTTCAGTGAGTTTATATATTCATTTGTGTTCTAGCTTTTGTCGAGTAAACATCACATAAATTGATGTTAAGCGATCACTAAAAAGTACTATATAATCGAATATATTACTCGATGTTATTTGTTTTAACTGGAAATAGTTTTAATTATGTTATTTTAAACAATATTTGATCCATTTTTATCTTTTATTAATCATTACTTAATAGATTTTAAAGCTATTTTTGAATATTTTAAAGCCATTTTAACAAACGAATAGTTAATTAATAGATATTTTAAACCCGTTTTTAACCCATTATAACCCATTTCATGTCCATTTATAGCCTTTTAAAACGCATTTTTAATATATTTTAAGACCATATTAAGCCATATTGGAGTCATTTCAACAATGAAGATAGGAGTGTTTTTTTGTCTATTGGGTATTTTTTAAAAAAAATCATTTTATTAATATAAAGAAAAAATCCATTAATAAATATAAAGACCGGTCATCAAACACACAGAGAGACAGACATAAATGTCAAATCCAATAGATGACTTATACAAAGTGAGAGAAATATTCAATAATTCATAAAACATATAAATTAAACAAATTTAAACTAATTAATAGTATTTATTAAATATAATCTCATACATAAATTAAAATTATTGTACCATAAAATTAAATAATTATTAAATAAAGAATTGATAAGACTTCAAAAGTTTTATCCAATGGTACGAAACATTAATAAATTATTGTTTTAGTGTATTATTCTATGCTATCTCTTATATATTAAAATATTGATTTTTGCATTGTAATAATTATTGTAAAATAATTTTATATATGTTAAGTTGATTATATTAAAATTGAATTCAAATCGATATAGTAATTTAAAAGAGATAGCATCAAACAATACATATTAAAATTCAATATTGTTTAGTACCAGTGGATACACTATAAAGATATCTAATCAATGTTGTATGAAATGAATATTTTATTTTATGGTTCAATATGTGGTGGCAAATAACAGGTACTGCTAAATTTTATTAAAAAATAGATTATAAAAGCTATACAACTTTTTTTCTCAAAAGTATTAAATGAATATTTAAGTTTATGGGACAACTCTTCTCCAAAACTTTCATTATCATTAGATTCTGAAGAAAAACTTCTAAATCACAATTCGTTTGATATAAAAGAAACAGCTTATATTCCGGTAATTATGAATTTATAGTATTAGTTATCAGTTTATTGATTTTATCTCTTATTTAAAAATATATTAAAATAAATTTATAATTTATGATTTATAAACCCTTTAAAGAGAAAAATTAACACACAAATGAATGCAATGTAAAATTATATATATTTTTATTTCAAATCAAATATGTCTATGCTTTAAAAGTTTGGAAAGTGATAAATAAATTAAATTTCTGTTTTATGTTATAATTGTTGTTTTGAATTTTAATTTAGAGTTATTTTTAGTTTACTCTGATATGTAATTGACATATCGTCTATACGCGATACTAATACCACAGCAGCGCTATCGTTGAGACACATAACATGTTACATGGCCAGTGTTATGAAGTTTATGCCTAAATAATGAGTAACTTAGAAACGAATTTCAAAACGTCACTAACATTAAATATAGGCGTTGAACACATGCTTTGTGGCGTAGTATAAAACAGTATTAGAGGACTTGTAACATTATTATGAGTCTCAACGATAGCGCTGCTATGACTAATACCGTTGTACAAACGTTGACGATATCTCGCTTTACTCTGTACCATACATGTTGCGATCAAAGGAGAACAATGGTAAAGTCAATTTCTCCCCAAATAAACTGCAGTCTCAATTGCACTTTCTTGGGAAAGAAGTGACTATACCCCTGTTTCTCCTTTAATCGCAATATGACTGCTCTAAACCATTGCTAAAGCCGAGACTAATGTGTAGTTAACTGTAAAACGTATTATCCTTAGACCAATGAGAAAAACCGTAGACATTTATTGTTAACGATTAACGAAATGAAATCGAATTATTAAAGATTGTCGGCGAACGCGTACAGTTAACAGACATTTGGAATATTCATCGAACGTCTTTTATCACGTATTTAATAAAAGGTGAACGAATAGTTTAAGGATTAAAATACGTTTGTAGTATTTTAATAAATACAAATTATATCGATTCTGTGAATAAATACCACAATTTTTAGTAAATGAACCTAAATTTAATTAAGCGACATTTTCTGTCAATAGATAACGTTGCACTAAATAGCTTTATATAAGATATCATTTCACATTAGCGTTAATATTAATTGTTTAACGAATATATTCGAATATATTTTACAACAGATAATAAATAGATTAAAAACAGTGAATATTGTGTTAGTATTCGTAATAATGCTAAATCGCATGCAAAAGATATGTTTGTTAACATACAAATAATTTTGAATTGTATTTATTTTTATTTTAACAATTTTTTCTATTTTTAAATACAAAATTGTTTACAGTTTTTGGTTTATGTTGTAAAAATTACACAATTTTTCTTTTAAATTCAATATCTTTGATTCTTATTTTAATCTTTATTCTTTATATAATTTATAATAAATTCAAATTAAATGTGAAATAAAAATTTTTACATCACTTTTATAATAATGCAAAAAATGAAGACAAATATTTTAATATAACTTAATGTGGAATCTAATAACACTATTTATGAAAGTCAGCTCAAATCCCGATTTTGACTGAGCAGCAAATCTAAACTGCTTTTGCTTTATATGTATTACTATATATTTATAGACTATTTGTAATAGTATTTCATAATAGATGGATATAGAAATAGAAAATTAATTGTAAATTATTTAATTAAACGCAAAACCATACAGAAAATAACCTCAATTATCTTAATATATTAATCTCAAAATTTGTTTGTCTGTTTGTCTGTTTGTCCTTTTATAGAATCCACCCCTGGGTGCCCCACCCCCTCGAAACCTATATCAATGGATCAATGGGGTCATGTGGGGTTCTGATAGATCCAATTGGGGTTTGTCTTGTGGGAAGCTGTGAGATGGGATTGGTTCGTTTTGTGTAAGTTTTTATGATGTCGACATTTTTGACTTGGGTCGGTTGGTAAGGGTTTCAATTGGGGGTGTTTATTCAGAATTTCAAACCATTTCCTCCCGACGAAGTCGGGCTAAAACTCTAGTTTTTGATAATGAAGAAAAATTTTATCGTATAAGAATTTTGTAAGCTTAATAAGCTAAAAAACTGTCTTAACTACTATTATTACTATGAAGCAGTAGATTTTCAATCACTATTCGTACTTATTTATTTCTATGATAAATTATTCATTGAATACTGAATCAAGATTTATAAAACTAGATAATCCATTCTAAATTACGTCTAAATCATAATGAATTTTGATCACCGCTCTATAAATTGAGATTTTCTTTATCTCATTATCTGACCCTACTTAGAGCTTTGGGCCTTTGTGTGACTATGGTTGAATGTTCCAGTGTTTTTAATATATCTTTTTCACAATTACAAATCTAAAACAAGGTTGAAATGGTCACAATATATGACTTTGCTGTTTGATTTTTAGTCTCTCATTAAATTTGTTATTTTTTTATATTATTAGATATTAGTGGCAGATGACACATTATTTTTTTTCATTATTTAAATTTTGTACATCATTCATATTTAAATCCTTGTGATAATCTTTGTCTCATCCATCTGTTGCTTATATTTTGTTTTATTTTTTTCTTCGTAAATCAAAACATTAGAAATTCACAAAATAATGTAAAGAAAGCATGTGTGATTTTTCATAAATTAAAAATAAAACGTTTAAGTTTATATGTAAAATCTTCTTCAATCGGAGGTAAAAGAAATATCTTTTTAAACACATAAAATAACAAATATTTTAAACTATAAAATGTATCTGAAATAATCTCATTACTTATACATTTTATGGATATAGCAGTGGCATTGAAAATTGAAAGTTTAATTATTAAGTATAACTTATTTAGCTTTGCTTATTGAAGGATAATGGAGAAATTATCTTATAATTGAATTAATTACAGTTTATTCCAAGTTGTCTTTAAAATATCTTTATTTTACCGATAACCTTTATAAGTATTTATTAATAAAATTTTATAAAATAATTACAATAAAGCATATAAAGTAAAACGTTTATTAGCTTATCTTAAAGAATAAATAAGTAAAACTAAAAAGAGTATGAATATACATAATGCGCTGACTTTGTGTTATATTCTATGTTAATTCAATAGTATAGTGAAACGTTACCAATGAAGTCGCGACGAAACCACCCACAAAACCAACGCCCAAACCTATGGGACTCCTGGGGGTCAGTGGCACCGGTATTGGCACCAATAAAGGGACACAACGCGTGACTATCGCTTTAAGTATTTTATTAAATAAATGCGTGA
>JAQGAW010004485.1:0-10834 GCA_034698025.1 Phthiracarus crinitus | reverse complement strand
ATTTAAGTATTGCGTAGTACTGAATACGTTTCGCACTCAGTGTTACACTTATCATAGTGCACACAACAGCATAGCAACGCGTTGCGCACTATGCTATACTATAGTATAGCGTTAGCACTGTAATATAGCGTTACAATGCATCAGTATATCCTTTGCCCCCGAAAGTAGGTCATTCACCGGGGCTGTAGGATATCTCTACTAGCATATGACAAACATAACAAAATCGATCACATGTTTTCATCATAGCATAGCAGTCAATGAGTGGGCGTCAGAATGTCTGCACATATATCAGCGATTTTATATTTTAAAGCTTGCTTGCGAATAAAATTCATAGAATCGTTGGGCAATCTGTCAATTTTAGTGTAAACAACATAACATAACCAGAGACCTCAAAATTTTGGAAATCCAAGTTAAATAAAATTAGGGCATAAATATGTGGACGATTTGAGAACTAAGTATTATTATAATACCAATTTTATTTTCCACATTTTGCAAAATTTATTGTTAAATCTAAAATTCCAAAATAAACCCAAAATTTTAAGATTTTTTTGTATAACATTATTTTGTGACCACTTTAAATTGTTGAAAAATTTTATAAAATATATAGATAAATAAAATTGCTTAATCTTACGAGGGACTTGGTTTTGGCATTAGTAGGGAAAAAATTTCAGGATTTAGATATTAAGTTCTAAAAATATTTTTTAAAAATTATGGATTTAAAGGCCAAATAAATAGTCATTTAATACCAATATGCCTACACTCTCTTAACAAAAATACCTCCAAAAATCATTCCAAAAAATACCTAGCAAATATTTAATATTTTTGGAACTATAACTTTCGACCCTTGGGTAACGATTTACTGTACAGTATTATTGCAAAATATTTGAAAAATAATTTCAAAATTCAAAGGTTTTTTGTTCCGAAATCCAAGAAAATAATGAGTTTTTCCCAAAATATTGAGGTTTCTAAACATAACATATGTTGTCATAGCAATCATTTTTAGCCAAATAGAGTTTTGTCTGCTAAAACCTATTCTAATAAATCTGTAACATGAATAATAGGCTCACGAATTTATGCATAGATTACTTATTGCTAGATATAGCGTTATCATTAGAGTTATAGCATTTGTTTTGCATTTAATTCATGGTCGATGGATTCAACCTAATATCTCCTGTGTTGACGAAGAGAAGATGTTAATGGAGCGAGGATTTGATGCCAGTTTCTTAGCGCGACCGAGTGAGTCAAATCCCTCTGATTTCACGCGATCTGTCAGACGTAATGGTGAAGTAACTCACATTAAAATTCAAAATACTGGTAATTATTGCGATCTGTATGGCGGAGTGAAGTTCACAACATTAGCCGAATTGGTTCAGTATTATATGAAAAATCAGGGACAAATCAAAGAAAAGAAGGGCGAAGTTATTGAGTTGAAAATCTCATTGAAATCTTTTGCTCCAACGTCTGAACGATCGTTTCACTAATAGCTCTCTGGAAAAGAGACTGAAAAGTTTGTTCTCGAGAAAGGAAAGAATGGAAGCTTTTTGGTTCGCGAGAGTCAAAGCAAACCTTGAGATTACGTGCTAACGGTTAGAACCGATGATAAAGTCATGATCAGGAGTCGGGATAACAAGTTCGATGTCGGCGGTAGAGATATGTTCGTGAGTTTGTCGCATCTCATCGATCATTATAAAAAGAATCCTATGGTAGAATCTACTTGTACTGTTGTGCACTTGAAAAATCCATTCAATGCCATGAGAATTATTGCTTCTATCATAGAAAATAAAGTTAATGTGTTGTCCAAAGTTACTGTTGAAAATAGAGGCAAATTTTGAATACAATACCGCGATATTATAGCTAATATTAAAATTATTGTATTTAATATGAAATTAGAATTTTACATTATTTACCGATTAGTGATTGTTTTCGATTGCAATGCGTTAACAAACAATTCAATACTAATATATTTAATAAACAATATAGACTTGTGATATTTGTTGGCATTTTCGATCGTTTCGATGAATATAAAAATTCAATAATTAAAGTGATTATTAACAACTATAGTCCAAAACATAATAATTAAATTATTAATTATAATTTACTGAATTATGTGTAACAAAGTATGTTAATATTAATTATTTAATAATTGATCAAACAATGAATTTTTTATGTGATCAAACTATGAAAATAATAAACAATAGATGTAAACATAATAACCTCAAATTAATTGATTGAAAACGTTTGCATTATAATATCTTAAAATTTTACGCGGAATAATAGAAATTTCGAAGTGTGTCGCTTGAGTTATAATTAATAATGAGAGTGTTAATGTTTGTTGAGCTAGGGCTCGAAACTCCTGAGCTTAAAATCAATAGTAATTAAACTTTTTAGGTAATGTTAGGCGACTGCAGCAGTTTGTTTCATTTTTCTCCATCATAAGTGGCACAATAGTTAAAAATAGTACTGTTAAAATCGTAGGAGAACGTGATGGAGAGAGTGAGGGGAAACAGAGATAAAGCGATTAATATATAAATAGAGAATCAAAATAATAGCATTTACAGGTGTTAGAAAAAATCAAATAGAACACTTTTGATAAAGTTTTTTTAATACTTAACAGGAATAAATATTCATAAATTATATATTAAATAAAGGCTTATTATTTCTACATTACGAAAAAATGGTTTTAAAATTTTTAATGTTAATTGTTAAAAATATTTTTAATATATTCCATGTGTACCTTCAAAAACGGATTTTACAGTGTATTTTTGAATTTTTTAAGTAAAGATTAAGTAAATTTCTGGAATTATTTTTATAAATTTATCTTTTACTGTATATGTAATAGTATATTAATTGATTAATTTTTTTAAAAATAACAAAAATTATTAAACCTAGGACCATAAATTTTTGAAAATTTATGAATATTGTGATTTTCTTCAAGTGTAAAAGTTGTAAAATCATAATTTTAATTTAACTGAAAATTATAAATTAATTAAGTGTAATTTGTAAAATTAAAAGTATTTTCATAAAGAGTGGTTATATATGAAATTAAATTGAAAATTTAATAAATTTTTCTCAATTAAAATTATTTTTAAAAACAAAAAATTCAAAAATACACTATAAAATCCGTTTTTGAAGGTACACATGGAATATATTAAAATTATTTTTAACAATTAACATTAAAAATTTTAAAACCATTTTTTCTTAATGTAGACATAATAAGCTTTTATTTATTATATAATATATGAATATTTATTCCTGGGATGTATTAAAAAAACTTCATCAAAAGTGTTCTATTTGATTTTTTGTGACCCCTGTATAGAATGTAAGTTTATTCCACGTTCATTCCAATTGAAGTTTATTTAATTTCAATGAAAGTTATAGGCTATAACCAGTGATGGCCAACGCTCGAGCGGATGGCGCTCGGAGCTGAGCGCGAGCGCCGAGCGTTGAATTTTTACCGAGCGTGAGCGCCAGCGCTGAGCGTCGACTTAAGAGCGTGAGCGAGCATGCCGAGCGTAGATTTAAAATATTTTTAGAAAAAAGTTTATATTAATTCATTAAAAAAAATATTACGGTATAGTTAACACGAACAATGTTGAATATAATTATTCTAAATGTCTGTAAAATAATTTTAGAATTCTGATTATTCTATATTTTGATTTATTTGTCAAATTAAAGATAAATTAATTTTTCTTAAGTTTTTACAGTATCTTAAGAATTATCACAATTTGACGCTCCATTTACGCTCAGCGCTCGAGCGCGTTAATATAATGAGCGCCGAGCGTTTCGCTTTCAACGAGCGTTAGCGCGAGCGTTGAGCGTCAATTTTGCGGCGAGCGCGAGCGTGAGCGCCGAGCGTGGCCATCACTGGCTATCACTTATAGCTAACGCTTATTTTACATGAAATAGTTATGCAATTTATTATCAATTAATTTCTGTAGTGTAATAAATAGAATGACCAGATATTTATAAATTGACACAAAATAACTCATCGGATTTAAGAGATAATTTTTTGGCTTTTAAAAAAATATTTTATTTTTATTTTTCGTATGGCAAGCCTTAACACTTAAGTCTTAACACACTTAAATTGAGAAAATTTATCTATTAAATCCAAAGTGTTTTTGTTACCCTCAATATTTTAAAATATATCGTTTAAAAATCCAGTTGAACTTTTAGACTTTACCAAAAAACAAAATTTTTTCAAGTTCACAAAAAAATATTTTGAAAAATCATTTAAGTAACTTCACATAAGTATTTTAGCATTAGTTTTTTTAAAAAACATAGGTTTACTATTATCGAAGGTTACTATTGAAGAAATACATGGGTTACATCCAAATGGGTGCCGAATTCATTTTACCTGTCGGTTACTCGGAAAGGTTTATACATTAAATTACAAAATACGTTTTGAAACTTCTCTGTCCATATTTTAAATCTGTTCTCTAATACAATAAATTCAACAACTAAACACAAGACATTTTTCACCTTTTTTTGTAATTGACAGACAATATTACCTTTGCCTATATTAACCTTGATTTATAAAAAATTTAATAGAATCCCTATGATTAAACCTTTTAAGATTAATTGTTTACGCGCATACGAGAGTGAAGTTCAAGTACTTTGATTCAACCTTTGATTTCAGGAACCTATAGTATGATCCGAGAAAATACTCCAAACTTGTCATCAATGATATCGAATTAAATGATTTGGCATTCAATCATTAAATTGGATTGTCATTCCATTCCCGTTTAATTAATATGGTTTGAACATACGTTTAGCACATCACTCGATTTATAAGATGATTTGGCTGTCAAGTGCTCATTGTTATGCAGTTTGCACATTGATTAACCATATCTTAACCCTTCACACTCATAGATTATTTGGGTATAAAAGCCTCGAAATTTTTTAGGAAAGTTTTATACTTTCTTACTATATTAAACTGAGTGAAGCTCTTAAGAAATCGGCCAAAAATGATGAACGCTTGTATTGTTGGTGTGCTGGTGGCAGTAATGTTGATTAGCGTTGTTGAGCCACACGCAAGAATGTTAACTCCTCCGTCCCGAACCACAATGTATGTGTTGGATTCCGCGAAATACGCGAGTCAACAGCCCTTCTGGAACTCCTGGGGAGTGGAATGCGGTAATCAGGATTCAAAAGTGTCGACGTGTGGACGATGTGGTGGCCAACCTGGCAGTCAGGAGGCAAAGGACTTGATTCAAGGCGGCAGTTATGGAAAAAATATCATTGTTGCCAATTACAGTAGTGGTTCAGTGAGTTAGCATTCTATAAATATTAATTGTTAAAAATACATTGATTCACTTGGTTTTGTACAGGTCATCGAAATTACATCAGACAAAGGTGCGTGGCATTATGGATACGTGTATTTTGAACTGTGCCCATCAGCCACCGAAAGCGACGGCTGTTTCCAAATGCTTAAAGTGAACAGTGCCAGCACCCGAGTTCTCGATGGTAACAGAGTTTGCGCTGCGTTGGTCAACGACGATCAGCCAGACAAAAACACTGCTAAAGTCCAACTTCCAGCAGGTGTGAAGTGTGATCGATGCACTTTGAGATGGACTTATAGAACAGCATATCCTGGTCCATCAGGTATGCGTAATATTGAGATTGAATGAACGGTTTATATGTTGCGTGTTATTGTTTAATGTACAATTCACAGGTTGGAGCAATTGCTGGGTCGCTCCTGGAGGCGTACAAGTGTTCAGAAACTGTGCCGATATTCGTATTAACTAATTTGTATTTCAAAATTATATTAACCGTATTACTGATTGTAGAATTCTATAGCATTTAATATTAATAATAATTGAGTTTGAACATTGTTAAAATTGAATGAATAAATTTTTCCTTTGAAAGCATTATATAATAGATATCATTCATTATGTTCTTTCGTAAAATTTTGTCTCATAAAACTTTAAGTGATGAATGTTTGATTTTTTTTCTTTAATGAAGAAATATGTTTGTATAAATATCCGGTAAATTATTTGAGTTTAACTCTATTTTTATTATTAATTATTTGTGATTCATTAATGTTTTCAAAATTGCGCCAATAATATTACAAAATTGCAAAGTATGAAAATCGATACAAGAAACTAATTACATTGAACACTCAATAATCAATAAGTTTAGAATATTTCGATTAGAAAAATAGCATATAAATGCGAAAATTAGGTCAAACTTTCGGTTTGATAATTTATTATATATTTTAATTTAAAAAGTGGTTAAATCATTAAAAAGTAAAATAAAATGAATGTTTCTATGGATATAAATGAGTCTATCTTCTTATTTAAAAGGTTTTTATGTATTAAAATAAAATAAAAACATTAACACGAATTAATAGATCGATATTTGCTTTGAAACTATCATCAAAAAACTTTTTAAGTGAATTTTTCAAAACCATTTAAAGAATTATTTCAACTGTTTAAAGCATTAACCAAATATAATTGTTTTTTATTTTACTTCTAAATTTTTAATTTCTAATGACTATTCATACGTGATTTATGAATTTCAGTTAAAAATTTTTAATTTGGTAATTTCGATCAAACTCTTCAAAATCTGTTATTTTGTTTAAATAAACTATGCTTTGTCCATAACTGAACATTTAACCAATAAAACCATTTTTCGATTAAAACCAAAACATCTAGTCTTTATATATTAATAAATCCACACTAAAATTATTAAATTGTTATATTTAAACCTTAATCGAAAATTTAAATTGTAAAAACATAGCGTGTTATATTAATTAAATGATTATCTTAATCATATATTTATAGTTTAAATGTTTGTTTAAAAGTAAAGTCAAAAGTTAACGGTTAACTTTTAGTTAATAGTTTAACTCTAACGGTTAAAAATATTTTAACTTTTAACTTAAATTCCTCAGCAACGTTTAACTTTTAATATAAATTGGGTTAAAAGTTAACCGTTAAAATGGTCATCTCTATTGAAACGTATTTTTTTGTTAATACGATTAACAAACTCTTCAATTATTGTTTCATTACTATAATGGAATGAATTTTTAGGATAAATACCGATTCTTTTAATGCTTAAACAATTACATATAAATCGGATAATATGACTGCCAATGAGACCCAAATAACCAAACGTTTATTTACAACCAATTTTTAAATCATATAAATATGACATCTTTTCTAAATGATTCAGAATAGTATCGGTAATCACGTGTTGTTCTTTATATGAGCTTATAAAGATGTCAATACACTTTAATTGCGGTATATATAAGTGAATATTTTCGAATTCATATCCATTTCCAACGGAGTCTCCCTCTAATTTCAAATGAGTCAAACGAATGCAATTTTCCATAAATTTAAAATTTTCCAAATGTTTGCAATCAAATAATGTTAATTTTTCTAATGATTGAAATCCATTAATAAATGCTTGATTTATCGGTAAAAATAAATTCCTAATCTTTAATACTTTTAAACGCAAACAATTCAAACCAATTAGTCTTAATACCTCAATACAGATTGCATTATAGTTAAAAATTGAATGCAAAGATACTCAAGATTAATAAACTCAGCCAAATGTTTGACAATATTAAAATCATTATTAAATTCATTAAAATCAATTCGAACATCGAATGACTTCAACTGTTGTTTAAAAGTAATCGAAAATCTTATAAAACTGTCATTATCTATAAAATAACTACTGATTGTATCGATGTTCGCCGAAATAACTAAATTATCATTAAAAATTTGCTCGAAACAAAATGCAACCCAATTTGAATGAATAGCTTTAAGTTTCGGACATAATTGTAATATAATTGACATCATATCTCTATCTATAATAGCATTTATCGATTCCAAAGATTGTAAACTATTTTCCGTAAATTGTTTCCAACAATCGAGCGATACATTGCCGCCACGAATAACCATATCATGAATAATCAAATATTTTAAATGATGGCAAACATTACTTAATAATATTATGATATCTTCGCGATCGCAATATTTATCAATAATTAAATGATTAATATTTAAACACTTATTCGGAACACATATCCCAATAAATCAATGTTTATCTTCGATTGATTTGCTTTTAATAATTCAATATTAATTGAATTTTGATAATCGTAATAATTTTCATATTTTCCTAATAAATAGTTATATTGGTTGACATCACATATTATAAGCTTTATTTGTTTATTAAATATTAAATCATTAAATACCAATGCATTGAATTGTTTGTTAACGCATTGCAATGCAAAACAATCACTGATTGATAAATAACGCAATATTACTTCACTTAAATCATCGCCAAATCTATCAAAACTATCTCTTCTATACTTTATTATTTCACTCATATTTAATTTTGTATTATATATTTTTAATTAAATATATTTAAACTAAAAAAGTTTACCAAACAACAAACACATAAACAATAAACACGTGTTTTTGTATGCTTTTGTTTTATATGCGACTATTAGCAACACATACAAACAACACTTATGTTATTCTGCCATCTTTTGAATAAACTATTAACTAAACATTTATTAACTTTTCAATAGTGTACATTACTATTTATTAACAAAAATTTGAAAGTTGAATTTTAGAAAAAAGCGAATATTTGATAATATGAAAGCATCTCTTCATTTTTGTATTAATATAATTAAATAAAATATTTTTAAACGAAAACATAAATAAGAAACATTAAACAAGAAAGCAAATAATTATATTTAAAATTTAAAACAAATACTAATGTTGCATAAAATACGCTTAATTGAATGAGACGTGTTTTTTCTTTATTACAGTATTCGGGAATATTTATTATGAGGTAAGAAATTTTACTGGAAAAATGGTTTTCGTTACGGATTCGAGTTCAGGTTTGGTGAGGAAACTGCTAAACTATTCTCAAGACTTGGTGCGAGTGTTGTGATCACTAGAAGAAAACATACGAACTAGACTAGTAAATCGTTTAAATTTTCAGCCCGACAACTGCCAGCCCGACTCAACCCGACCCGAATATCTACCTATTTTTATACTTCAACTTATTTTTTTACATTTTATAAAAACTGACAACGAATAGTAAAACTTAATCAAAAATATAAATTAAGATTACACTAAGTAAGCATAACTTACGAACATAAAACGTGTGACATTAAAGGAATATAAATTATTACGATTAATATTTTTATAAATTAAAATTACTCTTTAAGTGGTGACAGAACTAACAAAAAATGACGATGTGATCGTTTAGTAAATAAAACAATTTTATTGTTTGAAAAATTACATGTATTGTTAATTTGAAAAATAATTTACAAATTTGTTTAATAAAAAAAATACAAAAATATTATTTGGTGTATTATTTAGAAAAATGTGAATATAAAAAAATTAAAATTTTGAGAAATCTTGATGATTCTTTAAATAGAGCTATCTTTCACACTATTTTTAATTAACTTAAAGGCATATAACTGTTAGTTAATATAAATGCTATTTTTTAGGCTATAATTTTCACTGATTATCGTGTGATTAGTATATATAATCTAAACAACTGATACGTATTCTTCTGTTAACACTTTTAACAAACTCTTCAATTAATATTACATTAATGAACGCATTCGTATCTTTCGGATAAATACTGATTCTTTTAATACTTAAACAATTCAATATAAATGATATAATATTATCATCAGTTATACCACAAACAGTAGAGCAACCAATTTTTAAATCACTTAAATATGACATCTTTTCTAAATGATCCATAATTGTAATCAATTGTGTTTGTGTGGCGCCAACAATAAAGATGTCAATACACTTTAGTTGTGGTAAATATAAGTGAATATTTGAGAATTCACTTCCATTTCCAACTGAATAATAATGTCCTTCTATTTTCAAATGAGTTAAATGAACGCATTGGTTTAAAAATTCAAAATTTTCCAATTGTTTGCAATAATTTAATGTCAATTTTTCTAAAGAATGAAATCCATTAATAAATGCTTCATTTATCGGTAATACTAAATCCGCGATCTTTAATACTTTTAAACGCAAACAATTTAAACCAATTAGTCTTAATAACTTAATTGAGTGTTCATTGCAGTATTTAAAACTACAGCAAAGATACTCGAGATTAACAAACTCAGCCAAATGTTTGACTGAAGTAAGATCGGAACCAATAAAATTAATTTCAACATCGAATGACTTCAACTGTTGTTTAAAATCATTCGTAAATCTTATAAAACTGACATAATCTATAGAATAACAGCTGATTGTATCGATGTTCGCAGAAATAACAATATTTTCCCGAAAACAGTGTTGAAAGTAATGCGAAACATCATTCGAATGAATTGCTTTAAGATTCGGACATAATTGTAATATAGTGGACACTAAGTCTATATCTGTACTCATAGATGAGTGTATTTTAATCGATTCTAAAAATTGTAAACTATTTTCCGTAAACTTTCTCCAACAGTCACGCGATAAACTGTTGAGCATATAATGAATAACCAAATATTTTAAACGAATGCGTAAACCGCTTAATAAATTGATGACATCTTCGCGAACACAATAGCCATTAAGTGTTAAATGATTAATATTTATACACTTATTGATCACATATTTTAATGAATCAATATTTATCCGATTATAATATGGCATATTTATATTAATATTATTTAACATTAATTCTTTAATAATTGAATTTTGGTTATCGCGTGTCGTAAATGAATGATTTGAGTTGACATCAATTAAAGAGAGTTTTGTTTGTTTAATGAAAACTAAGTGATTGAACACATAATTGAATTGTTTGTTAACGCATTGCAAACGAAAACAATCACTGATTGATAAATAACTTAATATTACTTCACTTAAAT
>JAQGAW010004484.1:0-10839 GCA_034698025.1 Phthiracarus crinitus | reverse complement strand
TTACCGATTAGTGATTGTTTTCGATTGCAATGCGTTAACAAACAATTCAATACTAATATATTTAATAAACAATATAGGCTTGCGTTATATTATAGACACTTTTATAGAGATAAATATGAAAATTCAATAATTAAAGAATTGCTTAATAACTATATCGTACTTAGACATGAATTCAATATAAATAATGATTTATACTTGTTAAATAAATGTTTAAATATTAATCATATTATATTATAATAATTATAAGCTCTTAATATAATAAGCAAATCATGCAAAAATATAAAACATTTAACAATGAATGAGATTTCAGAAATATCTCTGAATTATTGAAAACAATTTGCCCAAAAAAGTCTTAAAAACTTGGAAAAGCTTAACGTTGATCATGTAAATGATTATATATTCTACAGTGTGTTTTATTGTTGTAAATAGCACTTCTGTGAGTATATTGTGAATTTTAATTCAGTTGTGTTTTAGCTTTCGTCGAGTCAACATCACACATATTGTTGTTAAGCGATCACTAAAAAGTATTAAATATGCGAACATTCTTACGCGTGTGATTGGTTTTAACTTCTACATAGTATAGCTAAAATTACTTTCAATGTATTTGAATGACTGCTTACAGCACAAAATTTCTTTTTACTATATTTTGTAATTAATGTCCTCTACAAAATAAAAGTAATTTCAAAAAATTCGGCTTAAGACACTCTAAAATATTCCCGTGTTAGGGTTTTAAATAATCAAAAGGATTAACCTATTAACACCAGTTACGGTATTTTTGTAAGCTTCTATACACCTATTTTAGCAAACGACTGCACTTTATTTGTACAAATTGATGGGACGCTCAATTCTTTAATAATTAAAACTAGAGCCTCAAAATAATACCATTTATTGCATATCAAAAAGCTTAATAAATGCTGTAAATTTGTCCTAAAATATCATTAAAAATAGCACTTATATTTTAAAAAATATTACATATTAGTTAAATTATTATCAAAATTTCTCAAATAATAGTATCAACTGCTAACATTTTGATGTTCTACTATTAACACAAACAAAAAATTTTTAACAGAAGTTCAAAAGTTTTTAAAAGTTATGACGTCTGACAAAATTGTTTGTTTTTCTATAGCTTAACAATAATGTTTTAATATAAAATTTATTAAATAGAGTTTAATTATTGGCTTTTTAAGTGCAGTTTAATGTAAATCATAAGATTTTATTTAATTAAGTGTATGAAAATAATTTAAATAAGAGTTGTTAAAGGCCTTAAAGTTATTGTTTTATTTTCTATAACTTAATAATAATATTGAAAAAAAGTATTTTTTAAATAGAGTTTAAATATTTAATCTTTAATTGCCATTTAATGAATATCAATAGATTTTATTTAATTCAAGTGTAAGCAAATATTTTATAAAGAATTGTAAAGGCTTTAATCATAAAAATATTGAGGTCAATGTATATAAAAACAATAGAAACTTAAAGAGCGATTAACATAGATTTTCAAACATTGCTACTAACCTCACATTTCTAAGAAATGTTTCTATAAATAGAAAGTACTTTCCAATCATACCTAAAAGATATCTATGAAAATTCACTCATACTTATGCCAATATTAAAATCAATTAGTAGTTTTGATCAAAAATTAATATAGAATATAGAATTGCGTAATATTGCGTAATATAGAATCAATTCGAGAATATTCTATAATTGACAATAGTTTTATAACGTTTGTTGAATATTTCAAGCATCAATTAAAAACTTTTTACTGTTATTTGTCACCGGTTGTACCCATTAATGTCATGAAACATTTGGCTCATTTTGAAAACATTGAATGTCTTTATTTACCTTACAATGCATTCAAAATGAAAATTTTGCGGAAATATTAAAACTAATTGGCTGTGAATGTAAAAAATTGAAGTTATTAGCGATCGCTAATTTAAAAACTCCATTCTTTGAGGTATTTTCGAATGGATTTAATTCACTCGAAAAGTTAATACTATTTAAAATATTTCAAATTTGCGAAAATATTGTTTTATTGAAAAATTGCGTAAATTTAAAACATTTAGAATTTAAGTTTACACCTATTAATGAAAGTTGCTTTACTGATATTCAATTATATTTACCGCAATTAACCGCAATTAAAATCTATTAATATTACAAGTAATGATTTAAATAATGAAGAAATAACACTTAAATTATTGGATCATTTGTCGAAATTAACGAGTTTGTGTGAATTGAACTTTAGTTTTTGTTACCCGAATCCTAATATTCTCACAACCGATAATGTCATATCATTCATAGATAAATGTTTAAGTATTAGAAGAATCGGTATTTATCCACAAAACCAAAATATTGATAAAACTATAATCGAAGAATATATTCAATGTAATAATAGAAAAATAATTATTAATTTTTTAAAAGTTTTTTACTCACATGATTATCGTTTCGTTCGTTTATATATGAGAGATAACAATAGATAAATTATTTTTAAATAAATCCTAAATAAGTTTTAAGCTTACTTTTTAAAAAAGTTCATCGATTTGATTATTTTTTAATTCAATCTTTATTACATATTTAAAATAAAAATTATTTCCTTTCATTTTTCTATTCGATTAATTTATTTGCAAATATTGACATTAGATTTAAATATAATTATACAAATGAATTTTATCATTTAATTATATTTATATTGATGTTTTCAAGAAACAAGTTATTTATTCGTTAATTTAATTCAAGGGCCAAATATTGTATTAGTTCCAAACTAGATGTTTTAGTTTCGAAGATATTTTTTATAATATTAATAAGGCATTTAAAATCGATAATTATCTATTTGTAAAAATCATGGAAAAACACTGTAAAGGCTGAAATATTGTTATAATTAAGTAGATGATATTTCAGTTTAAACCGAACAAGATTTATGTTGGTTAAAATTTCGCCTATTGTGAAAATAAATGTATTCTTCGATAAAACAAAGCTTTTAAGGTATAATTTATTGAACCTAAATTTACTGAAATGAGAATTTTCAGCTGAAATTCATAAACAACGTATACTTAGTCATTATAAATTAAAAATTTATAAGTAAAATATCAAATAAATACAAATTAAAATTGTTTAGGAAAAGTAAACGTTTATATTAGTTGAATGATTTTTAATGGTTTTAAAAAATTCACTTCACAAAATATTTTGAGGATAAGTTCAAAGCATATATCTATCTATTAATTTGTGTTAATGATTATATATTATCATAATGTATAAAAACCTTTTAAATGAGAAGACACACCCAATTAAATTTATGCTTATTTTAATATCTTTAATGTTTAAAGATTTAACTTTTTTTAATCAAAATACCCCTAGCAATTGACCGATCAAATCAACACAACTTTTTAAGCTGAGTGTATTGGTATAGGTTGTAACGGCCAAATTTTAAATTTTTTTCCACTACAACCCATCTGACTGGGGCCCACTCCATCAAGAACCCCCAATTTAACATAACTTTTCAAACTGAATCCATTGATATTGGTGTGGAGATGGTGTGATCTAGACTCCCAAATCATAAAAATTTTTAAGCCCGAGCCCGACATCGGCCCGACATGTTGAGGCCCGGCCCGGCCCGAGCCCGATTGTTTTTAAAAAACGCAAAGCCCGGCCCGATTCGGCCCGATAAACATAACGTGCGTTCTATGAATTATAATTGTTTTTCGCTCGTATTTAAGATATTTTCATAAATAAATGATAAATATTATACTTTTAAAGTTTTATATAGATAGTTATTTTAATTATATTAGTATATTAGCCTAACATTAACTTCGTTTATTAGAAAAAACTTTGATTTAAAGGTTGGTTCGGGCCTTGAAATATTTAAATCAAGGCCCGGCCCGGCCCGACATTTTGTAGTTTCAGGCCCGATCCCGGCCCGGCCCGAGGAAATCTTCGGGGGCCCGCGGGAACCCGACAAATCGGGGGCCCGTTTGGGAGTCTAACTTTTATGGAATTTCATTAAATGATGGCAACTTTAACAGTTATGAAAAAACAATTATTTAAATAATGCGTAAAACGCATGAATTACGCTATTTTATTTATGATATTATTTTTTATGATGATTTGAAATCTATTAATTGTTTATTAAATATTTTAGTATTAAAAATAACATCACTATTAAATTATTTACTAAATTTTCCTAAACTTGTAGTAATTAACATTATTATTAATATTTCCATGATCGTTGACGTGATGTTTTCAATGTGATTATCAAAACTGATAATTGTGGTTATTCTTATTATGAAGTTAAAAAATATAATAATCAAAATTTTTATTTTTTTTAATTTTAAAAAATTATTTGATAAAGCGAAATAATTGTTATGAAAACTTTTGTAAATTTACTGTTTTGATTATTGATCAAAAGATAATTCGAATAGAATAATAAATTTAATTGAATTTCTTAATTATCAAAAAAATTAATCTTAGCTTATAATTAATTTATAATTAAATTTGTTGATGACAATTAAAATAATAGAAGACAATCGGAAATTTATATAAAATAAAAGTATTTTTAAATAATAGGTATAAATTAAAAATTAAAAAAGACCATAATCAAAACCGTATTTAAAAAGATAGGTATATATTGCTAGATAAGTTATGGTTTCAAACATATTTACTAATATTTACCACAGTCAATTAACATTTATAGTTATGAATTAAATATCGTATGAAAAACTAATGCCAAATCGTTAATTAATCGTTAGAAAAAAGCTCCAATATCGTTAGGAAAATTCGTTAGAAATTTTAAGTTTAAAATTTATCAAATATTGAGTTTTAGTTAACCTATGCTTTATTTTTTAGAAATTTTATTAAAATTTTTCTCTTTACACAAAAAATATAATAGTGAAACTTAAATAATTTTTTTAAAAATCTTTGATTATATAAAATGTTATATTATTTGTATTACATCATTAAAATTTTTTGGCTCATAGTCACTCCTGACTGACTTCACTGACTCCTTTCTGACTCTTAGTGACATATCACTTACTCCTTGTGACTCCATACTGACTCCAAGTGACTACTCTCTGACTCCTTGTGATTCCTAGTGACTTTGCTGTCTTCTTGTTACTCCTGATGGACTCCTATTGACACATAACTAACACATAACTGACACTTAGTGACTCCTAACTGACTGTTCTGTATAAAAGTTATGTGCATAATGTAAGGAGTAAATAGTATCTTATTAGATAATCTATAAATAATCTTAGTATAAGATTAGTTATAGTGATGTATTTTTAAGTAGTGAACGAATATTATTGTTAAATGTTAACTTACGAGGAAGTAGTCCCAAGTGTCTTACGCCGAATTTTATTGAACCACTTTTATTTTGTAGACATTGTCAAATATGTATTGCAAAATGAAATTTCGGAGAAGGATGGAAAGGAGGCTCATGGAGGGTTTTTAAAGAAGCTGTATCTATTGCATACAACGCATTGCAATGTATTGCACTGAAGCATTCATAACGTTATAGCATAGATATGCAGTAAATTAATAATATACTATATTAAATGTTTGAAAAACTGTGTTCATTTAACACATTTAATATTTGATAATTGCGATTGTATTAGAAATGATTTCAAAGATATTCATATCTATTTGCCAGATATTAAATCAATTGATATGCTTATACCTTAAGCTACAGAAAAATAAATTAAATTAATACATTAAAACATTAAGGAAAATTGTCAAATATATTAGATTTAAAAATTAGTGGTTATGACAATACTGTTTACCGGAATAATACTGTTAAGAATAACACAACTGATAATATTATATCATTTATTTAAAATTGTTTAAGTATTAGAAGAATCACTATTTATTCAGAAAAATCGATTATCGATAAAATTAGAATAGAAGAGTATAGTGAAAGTAATAATAGAAAAATTATTGTTAATTGCATTTAAATTAGCATTATATGGTATTATTAACCTAATGTTGAATTTCTTATTTTACAAATTGTTAAATGTAAAAATTAGAAATAGTTTAAACTAAACGTAATTAAAACATTAAATTGTTGTAAATTTGAAATAATAAATGTCTGTTTATAATTGTATTTAAAAAATAATTCAAGTTTTAGTTTCTTAAAAAATAAACATTGAGAAATAAGAAAAATTAATACGTTGTTATGTGAACTGTTTTAAATAATATGTCTGAAATGTATGAAAACCGGGAATAGTCCAGTGAAAAAAATTATTAATTGTGAATAACATTTAATTTAATAAAATTTGTTTGAAGAATTGGTAATTCTTAATTCTTAAGAACATGATATTTATAAATCTACGAGAGTTTTAGCCCGACTTCGTCGGGAGAAAATGGTTTTAAATGGGAATAAACTTAACCGTTACACAAACCTAACCCATCAAAACCATTACATCCCAATCGACCCGTTCCAACATCTCCCCAACCGATCGGTCATCACATTCCTCAAATCCGATCCGTCCCCACTTCTCCCCAAACTACCCGTACCCACTTTTCTCCAAACGACCCGTACCTTAATCTCCCCAATTAACCCTTACCCACATCTCCCCAACCAACCCGTACCCACATCTCCCCAACTGAACCGTACCCACATCTCCCCAACCTAACACCACCTAACATGACAACACCAACCTACCCATCCTACCAACTCACCCGACCGACCCAACAGACCTACACACACGATCCACCCGACCCAACCGACCCACCAGACCGACACAACCTACCCACCTGACCGACCCACCCGATCTTCCCAAACGGCCTGACTGATCCATCCGACCCACCCGACTAACCTGCTCCCCATCCCGACCTATCTCGACCCTACACCGACCCCCAATTTGAAATTTTTTCCAACCTCAACCCCCATAAGGGGGGCCACCATCTCCAAACCCCTCCATTTTTTCTAGACTCATTGAGCTGGATCCATTGATATAGGTGTCGGGGAGGTGGGGCCCACAGGGGAGGAGCCTATAAAGGGACAGACAGACAAACAAACAAACAAATTATGAGATTTATATATATGATATTCAACGGAATCAAAGAAAAATAAAATTCATAATTTAGATCGTAAGCAAAAAATTTAATTTATAGTATCATTAAACATCTAAATTTTACATAAAATATAAATTTATGAAAAAATCTAAACACATAAAAATAAACACAACAATTTATTAGTAAAAATTGCATGCTAATACACAATTTCATAGCGATTACTGATTAAAATACTTGAAGTTTACGATAAGAGAGCGGAAAAGCAAATCTATATAAAAGTGGAAAACGTTATAATAAAAACAAAAAATATGCGTTAAGATTATGCGTATGAGTAGCAGTTAGTGAAAGTCAGTGATAAAGAGCCAGAATATTTTTGTTTATTGATTTAGCACTGTTTATGCTACGTTTGTATCACAGACTTTCACTCTCTGGTGAGTAGTAATACGATGATTATCGTATATGACGCCCTCTAGCATCTAAAATTAAAAATATTATGATGGCATATTAGATCATTTTTTGTTTACAAAAAGATTGTCCATCACGACTAAATACTTTATAATATAAAAAGAACTTAAAAATATAACGCATTTATTTTAACCTTAAAATATTTATTAAATTGTTAGTTATAAAGAATAATTAGTTTGTCCTTTGAAGATACATTTCCTTTGCAATATTTCTTAGATTTATCCATAAAGACCGATATATATAATATTATATTATTTTATTTGTTTAATTTAATAAAAATTTGGACCGAAAAGTTAAACAAAAACTTTACCAAATTTGGGCCGTAATTATAACCAAAAACCAACCGAAATATCACTTTATTCACAGACTTATTGATTAAAATTTAATTATATTTAAACTTGTTATATATTCATTCAATAAATGGCAGAATTATATCATTTTATTATATTTCATTTGTGTTATACTGTACTTAATAATGAATAAGCAGTGTATGAAATCACGTGTTGTTTTATACTTTTGTGTTACGTTTTTGTGTATTAATTGAGCATTGAATTAATTCAATTAGTTTTAAATTATTTTAAATCTCAAGTAAAAAATCATTTAAAATTATGTGTGAAATACGAAGAAAATATACTTTTGACAGATTTGGTGATGACTTATGTCAAGTAATATTACATTATTTACCGATTAGTGATTGTTTTCGATTGCAATGCTTTAACAAACAATTCAATAACAATATAACGAGTGTTTTTTTTGATTACACGGTTTTGTTTTTGTAATGATAGCTTTATTTATTGACTTAGAATAATTAAAGTTATACCAAATTAAAGCTAAGATATGGCAAAAATTTTTTAATGTGTAAAATATTCGAAATTGATTCTGTTGTTCGAATATTTATTCAATAAAATGTCTTAGTATTCTAATGATAAAAGAATGTTTATCTGTTTATTCTCATAACAATGAGTTAAAGAGAGCGTTAGCTTAAGAAAATGAAAAACTTAACAATGATAAACAAACGTTAGAAAAAGCTAATTATGGTATTCTTCATCGAATTGAACGATGTTTAGAAATAAATGGATGTTTTAATTGATATGTAATAAAATTTGCCGTATTTTAGCTTTATTTTCATGCAATTTTAATTAATGTAAGTTAATAAATAAAGCTATCATTTAAAAAACAAAACCGTGTAATCAAAAAAATCACTCGTTATTTGATAAACAATATAGTCTCGCCTTAACTTATCAATGTTATAGTTATGAAATTACAATGATCAAAAAAATAATTCTAAACAAAGGATTAAATAATAAAAATGCGACAGTAAATAATGATTTATTAAAATATGTATTAAATAAATGTGTGAATATTAATCATATCACTATTGATGACAAATATATTAAATGCAATGAAACTATTAATATAATAATTAATGCGTGTAAACGTATTAAGCATTTAAATATTGTATTGCACTCGAAAGTGTCACTGAAGTGTTGGAAACAATTTGCTGCAAAAAGTCTTCAAAATTTGGAATCGCTTTCGTTTTATAATTTCAGTGTTTATATAAATCAAGATTTTTTTTTCAACATTAATGCAATTATGTCCGAAAATTAAAACTATAAACTCTATGACTGATATTGAATCAAACATTGATCGAAGTTTTAGAAAAAATATAGATTTTGGCACTCAATTAGAAAGAGTAGGTCTCTATGATATATACGATGATAGGTTTATAACATTTACCGATCGTTTTAAGCATCAGTTAAAGGCGTTACGTGTTTGGTTTAACTTTCATAAGGTGTCAAAACTTTATTTAATGAAACATTTGACAAAATTTGAAAATCTTGAATATCTTTCGTGTGGATTTGAGTGTTTCGATAATTACAATTGCATTGAATTAATAAAACTGATTGATTTGAAATGTTTACGTTTAAAAGTATTAGAAATCGCTTATATGTCTGAACCGCTAAAAGAATCTTTTAATAATTGTTTTCAATCTTTACAAAAGTTATTTATCAGAGACTGTTCATTAATAAACAATAATTTTAAAACTTTAAAACAATGCAATCAATTAACTCATTTGAAATTAGATGTGTATTTTTCTGATGGAAATGACTTAAAGGATATTTGCATTTATTTGCCACAATTGGAGTCTATTGCTATCCGAATGGATGCGAATAGAGATAAACATGATTTAATTAAAATTTTGAATCGTTTAGAAATTAGCCAAATTTATATGAATTAAAGATTGGATTTAAGTCAAAGTTTAATGGTTACGACGAAAGTTTTGATTATTATATTTTTGACGCAACGAAAGGCATCATAAAATTTATCGAAAAATGTCTACGAATTAGAAGAATCACTATTTATTCAAAAGAATCCATAATCAATAAAAGTAAAATCGAACAGTATATTCAAAGTAATAATAGAATAATAAAAGTTAATACTTGTATAATACGATAATTCAATATACTTATGAACTTATGTATAATTTCTAACTTCATTTCAAGTATCAGTTAAAGTTCTTACCGATCGATCAGTTAAAAAAACTATTCTTTGAGGTATAATCGAATGGATTTAAATCACTTAAAAAGTTAAATTTTTTAGCAAATTAACTGAAATATGCGAAAACATTGAATTTTTGAAAAATTGCTTAAACTTTAAAAATTTAGAATTTAATTGTACGTCTATTAATGAAAGTTGTTTTAATTACATTCACTTATATTTAAAACATTTAAATTCAATTAATAATTATAGTAAATATATAAATAATGAAGAAATTAAACTTACAATATTTGGTTATTTGTCGAAATTAACGAATTTGTGTGAATTGAAGATTAGTTTAAATGAAAACTATTATAATGTTAATCATAATCGTATAAATAATGATAATGTTATATAGTTTATTGAAAAATGTTTTAAATATTAGAGATCGAGAGATTGAATTAATCAATAAATGAAGCATTTAATTATGAACATCAATCTTTGAATAAATTAATTATAATTATTTAATTTCATTTAATGCATATCAATAGATATATTTAATTAATGTGTGAACAAATACTATATAAAACAATATTAAGGCGATATTATTAAGTGGCGATGAAATCTAAAAAATATGAAATCAATGGCTATAAAACTATAGACAATTAGAGTGCGATTAACTTAGATTTTCTAATTTTACAATAAATATTGCTCTTCAATGAATTTTTTTCTTTAATTATCTATTGATTTCTTATCAAAACTGAATTTTTATAGATTAAAGAAATATTAAATACATTTGTAAGTTTAGTAAATAAAATAAAGCTTATTCATTTTAATGTGGCCAAAGATTTTTGCCTTTAGAGCAACGTAGTTATTGCACTATTTTTATAACAT
>JAQGAW010004483.1:0-10839 GCA_034698025.1 Phthiracarus crinitus | reverse complement strand
ATACGTTATGACGCAATGCGTCATAACACGTGCGACAGTGTCGCCCTCTATTGAGCTCATGAGGAGCTCTCATTACAATATAATACAAAATATGTTTGAATCCAGTTTTTTTATTCTTTAAAAAGCAAATCTTAAAAATTATTGATTTGTTCAATAATTTTCGTAATTATATGACGACAGCCTTGTTATAAGTATTAAATTATTTTCCATTTCAATCTGTTAGGAGTCCTTGATTCAGTTGAATCATTCATAGTTTTTATTTAAGACGCTATTCGTTTGGTTTTTAATTGTTTATGTTTAAACCATTAATTAATGATTTTGTCTGATTTGGTTTCTATTTTTTAAAAGTGGTTTGGTTTGATTTCGTTTAAATATTTTATGGTAAAAATTATAAAACCATTTCAAAACAATAACGAGGTTTTTAATATTTTTTATAATTATTGCATTTAAAATAATCAAAAATAAATTTTTTCATAAAAAATCCAAATATTTTTAAAAATATGATTTATTTATGTAATAATTATTTTATTTATGTAATAATAAAAGTGTTATCTTAAAATTTTTGAAAAATTTTATTTACAAAATTATATTTTTATGTAATATTAGCATAAATTCAATATTAATGGTTTATTAGTTTATTAATGGTTTGGTTTGGTTTGAAATGGTTTTGCACTAGAGTTAGTGGTATGGTTTATATTTTAAATTAATGATTAGGTTTGGTTTTAAAAAAGTCAAACTTATAGCACCTTTAGTTTTTATGATTTGCTTTATCAGCTTTCTTTATAGTGATTAAGATAAAGCTATATTACACTTAGAATGTGAATATAACTTATTTTATTATTTCCTAAATTGAGTAAATAATAACTAGAGTTAATAATTTGTTTAATTTAAACAAATTCTTAAAATTCATAACCAAAAACTATATTTTAGAAGTGCGTAGTATTTAAAAATAAGCGTTAAATATAATGACAAAAATCGAAGAATGTAACGAAAATAAAAAATGTGAAACAGTTGACAATATTATTCAATTATATAATGAAAACGACAATGCAGTTCAGGTATTTAAAAAAGATAGGAATATTTTACTGTATATTTGATTATGAATTTAAAATGAAAAAACTTTTCAATCGATTTATAATGAATTTAATTATAGCAGAGTTACCCTCAAACATGGATAACATATCCGCGATTATTCGTTGCGGGTTTAGTGCCCGCATCAACATTTCTATTGATATATCCGTTCTATAGTGTGGTAATCATCTCCTCATTTCTTGGTTTTCGTACTTATAATTACATAATGCAACAAAAAGCGGAGAAAGAAAGAAACAAACTTTACACTGAACTTTTCAAATTAAAATTAGAACACCAGCTGAAAATTAATGCCGAAAACCAGAAAACCGAACGATTACTCATTAAACTAAAATATGGTTTTGGAACAGCGATAGTGTTTATATCTGCAATATTTTTTTACTTTTTCTTTAATAATGTAAAATTTGTATATTTGATTGGTTTCGCGTTATTGATATTTTGCGCCTATTATTATATTAGAAAAAGTTTTGAAACTAGAAATTTAGAAATTATTAAGAATTCAGAAGAAAAGAAATTGGAGTTAAATTCTAAAATTGAATTAGAATTAGATAATAATCAAATCGAAAAGATTGAGTTAGAAAATAAAGCAAAAGCTAATCGACATTTATTTCGAGCAATTCATTCGATATATAAATAATTTTTTGAAATTTATTTTTTTTTTTATTTTTGTACACAAATAAAAGTGCAAATCAAGTAAAGTAATTGTAAAGCGTGTCCTTTTTCTTTTAATAACTCTTTGCTCATAAACAGGTTAAGCATTTCAATAGAATGGGATAATTAATAAACAAAAATTGAGATTAGTTTGTATCCTAAAAGTATCTCAAAATTTTGTTGAATAAGGTGAAATTTTTATCTTAATTTCATTTAAGTGAATATTAATTTATTTCTAATTTAAAAAATAAAATAGAAGAAAATATTCAAAATTAAATATTTATGTAAATAAGAGCAAGTATTCACATATCAATTGCAACATTAAGTTTCTTATAATATATATTCAATGAAAATATTATCAGTAATAGATAACTAAAGACAACAAAATTTGGGGTAAAAACTACCTAATTCGGGAGGGATTCGGGGCATAAAAAAGAGCATTTTTGGGGAAAATTCGGGCTATGTATTTGTTATATTTACAAATATATTAAACAAATTTATGATTTTTCAAACTTTATTAAAAAATTGATATTCCTGAGAAAGCGATGTTTTAAAAACTCTTCGGGTTTTAACCATAAAATTATTGAACTTTTGATTAAAAATTTAGGGGTCTTAAAAACACTTCAAATTTGACCGACAATTTTTTACTTTTTGATCATTTCGGGCTTTTCGGGGAATTCTGGCAAATCGGGCGATAAGTGCAAATTCGGGGAATTCGGGAAAAATTTATGGTGTTTAATTTACTTAATTTATCATATAATCTCTATTTATAAGTGTCCCCGAAAGATAATATAAACTATTGTGATTCGGGCGAACCCGAATTCTGTTGTCCTTATAGATAACATAAGTTTTGGGCGTTTTACAGCTCACACTTAAATCATTGTGATTTTTTCTTATGGAGATTTTTAAAAGATTTTGTTTTCAAAGATAAAGTTATTAATTGCGCAGAACTCAAAAACAAATTAACGAATGCTATATTTTTACCATGATTTGCACTTAAGATTTAATTAAAGAAATCGCTTTATTTTCAAAAAAATTATTCACAAAATTATTAAGAATTTCAAGTTTTAATATATAATGTATAGCTAACAGAGTTATCAAAAAATTTAATTAACAAAAATTTAATTACTAATATAGATTGAAATTGAAAAGTAAATGTTAACCAAATTCACAAAAATTGATATTTTTAAACATCAGAAACATATATTCTAGTGTGTTAGAACTTTAATATTATAAAATTAATGTCATTAAATTTATGCAAATACTTTTTGTTTAGTTTGATTATTTATGGCATCTCTAGGGTATAATAAACTAAGCTTTTTTGATAATAATTTCTTTATATTCAATACACTTCAAAATAACTTAATAAGATTATTGATTAATCTAAACATAAATGTATCAGAATTTTTTAGATAAAATATTTTGTTTCTCTAATAACGAAGCAGTAATTGCAGTTAAATTATTCAGCATTTAAGCTTACCTTCAATCTATAGATATTATGATAAAATATTTTACTTTAATAATGTATATATTTTACTATATGGTTATACACAATAACTAAGAGAACTAAGCTTAAAATATTAACAAATGCTCATATATAAGATCATTTAGTTATTATTCATCTCTACAACAAACAATTCAATTTTAATAGTGCATAAAATTCATAAATTCGTTATAAATTATGACAATAATTGAAGAATACGAGGATAATGAAAATGAATTGGAGGATAGCGATGATAATAACACAAACGGAGCCATTCAACAGTATAATGCAAATAACACTGCAGTACAGGTATTAAATTCCATAAAATAAATTATAAAACTTAATATTCATTACAAATAGTGTCATCGCATACTGTTTAAGAACTTGAGTATATCATAATTACATATCATTCATATATTAGCAATTTTTTAATTTAATTTAAACATTTAAATTTAAGTTTGTTATGAAATTATTAGAATTATATTTTGTTTAATATACTTCTATAGAGCTATCAAAGAACTTGGATTTCGACAATGATTTCAAACCCTAAAACAACCGCTGCCTGTTTAGCACCCGTTACAGTATTTACGTTATTGTATCCATTGTATAGCGTGCTCATGATATCAACATTTTTTTGTTTCCGTACGTTTAATAATATGAAGCAACAAAAAGCCGAGAATGATAAAAATATACTGCTCGCTGAACACTATAAGATGAAGTACGAACACGAACACAAGATTAAGGTTATAAACAATAAAAACGAACGTTTTCTTAGTAAACTAAAATATGGTTTTGGAACAATATTTGCATTTGTTTTGGCAATATTTCTATACTTTATCTATAGAATCGCCAAAATGGTATATTTAACTGGAATTGCTTTAATCGTATTTTGCGTCTGTTATTACATTTACAATACTTTTGAAACAAAAAATCTAAAAATAAGAAAATCGTTCGAAGAAAAGAAACACGAATTCAATGCAACACTAAAATTCGAGTCCGGAAAGAATCAAATCGCGAAAAAGGAGTTGGAAAACAAAGCTGAAGCAAATAAACATTTTTATGGCGCAATCAATGGATTTGTTGATAAGTTTATGCAAAATCATTAATTATTTTTTCTATTGAATGTTTCCCTAAACTTGTAAAACGTATTAAAAACTAAAATAATATATTTATGGAATGTTTATTCCTTCACTATTATATAACTTGAAATTTTATTTAATAATTGTTAATCACTTTATCTAAAAACTTCAAATTTTTTAATAATAGCTATAATGTTCTTTTTGAAATTATAATAAGTAAATCAGAATAATTTAAATTAAAGTTGAAAAGTATTGTAATCGATAATTTTCTATTTAATTTACTTCATAAAACATGCCAGTAATATTCACTAATACTGCTATTGTATTGATTAAATAATATTATAAATTTAATACTTCTATATTTTAGTTATCATTGATACACTTAACCTTTAAACTTGATATATATATACTTTAAGAATTCGTTATGGCGATTACGATAAGGAGAATTTCTAAAACAAAAGTATATATTTTACAATATGTTGAATGAGAATAACAAAGTTCACTGTTATGATAATAATATAAATACAGCATATATTAAATCTATTAATTATTACCATAGACCGGATTTTTAGGGCATGCCCTAAAATGCCCTAATTTGCCCTTTTATGCTTCAGAACTCTAATTTACCCTAATTATCAATATTTGGCCAAAAACGGCCCTTATTTATAACTTTTAAGCATATTCCATTTCTATATTACCACCAAAGTGTGTCACGTTAGATGGGGATCAAGAAAAAATTCGTTTTTATTTAAAATTGAAAACTTTGGGAAAGTCAAATTATTTTGGGAAAAAATTAAAGGTAAAAGTTCTTACTATTCAAAATTTCAATCATTAATTAAAATGCTTTAATACGGTTTTACTAAGAAAATACTAGTTAATTATTTCTAAATATTGCAATAAAAAGTTTAAAATGTCTTAGATTTACAAAATTTTTATAATTTTATGCCCTAATTTTGGCCCTTATTTGTACATTTTTATGCCCTTTTGCTCTACCCTTATATTCAAAATTTTGGCCCTAATAATCCGGTCTATGGTAATAATCAAAACTGTAACACTACGTTAACCATTTATAATTAAAAGGTTATATTCTTGAGTGGAAATCTGATGGTATATGTATTTAATGGGTATAGTATAGTACAGTATATTATGATTTAATAGACTTGATTTAGTTTAGAATACTAAATATGAATTAATAAATAAAAGCTAATTTAAAGTTATGTTATAAATACCAGCGCTATCTTTTCGCAAACTCGCGAGAATCGCGTGACTTCTCAATTGGATATATGATGAGATAAAAAATATTGTGATACCAATTAAATGATTTAATGTCACTATATCTCCGCTAAATATTATTTCATTTGTTCCTAAAATTGGTAAATAAATATAGCAACGTATTAACTAACGCTTTAATTCGAAAATTACCATAATTTGAAAATCCGGGCGCTTCTGCTACTAATGATAGTCCGACGCCAAAATAGAAAGAGAATCCCATAATGTAATGAAAGATATTCATCTTAGCGTCAGAGTAAATGCTTAAATTTGTGCACTCGTATAGACGACGACTCACTTGAATCTGTAGTAAAATCATAGCCAAAATTACTGATATTGGAGAAACTGTATGGACATAGTAAAAAAACGTGTTGGAAAACTTGATTAAATTGTTAAAGCGTTAAATATCAATATAAACATATAATATTAGATTATATATTTTTTTAAAAATCATGCGATTCCAGCGGATTAACCGGTAGTTAAGAAGAGTAATTTTGACTGTTCTTTTAAAATTTTATATAATTATGTGAATTTTTAAAGCTAGTTAATTTGGAATGCGAGTTATATTTTTGTTAAATTCAAATTATATTGTTAGGGAAATAATAAAATTGTTATTCAGTATAATTTGAATGAAGGTTTACCTGTAGGCTTTCGATGGCCAACAAATGAATCGAGAAGTATTGCGATCACAGCCGGAACTTTGTTTCTTAAAATATATACTTGATAGACAGACCACGACAATAGGATGTAAAACATGAATGCAAACAGATAGAAATGATAAAACCACCTAATCATGGATCATAAAACATAAAGATAGAAATCTTAAATATTACGATCTAATGATACAATGTTAAGTACTATACTTAATATCTTTTACAAAGTTTGATATTCTAACGGAAACACTAACATTATAATGCAGTAATCATTTAAGATATATTTGTCTAGAGCTAAAAAATTATTTCTCGGTACTCAAACCAAAGATTATAGATTGAGTTAAATAAACCAAATTAATTTAAAATTATTTTCAATGATAAAAGTTATTTACAATTTATTGAGTACACTTCAGTAAATCGTGAGTTTATTTAGTCTCTTTAATTTGGGTCAACATAAGGATTTTGAATATTTTCAAGCGAAAGTAATAACTGAAACTTTTTGTGCCTATTTCTTAAAACTTAGACCTCAGACACTTAAGTAATAACAGTTATTTAAAACAGATTATTCAAGTTTATTGATTTTGGCTCACATTATTTTAGCGTTTATATAGATTGTTCATAAAATCTGTCCGTTAGTCGATCACAGTTTCTTCATTATTTTAATCATTTATTCATTATGTTGTTCGTTAGCTCTATATTAAACTACTATCGATGCGTGAGTTTGACTTATTATTACAATGAGTTATTATTAGTTAGATTTTAATATGATAATGCATGTTAGTATCTATTTGTTAATTTGCCAAAACAGCAAATATTATTACATATAAATTGTGTTTAAATAACTAACAAAACGAATATGCGATTAACTATAAACATAAACTATATTTTCGAACCGACAAAACCTTATTACTTTTACTTTTAGTTGGTATGTTCTAGATTTTTTCCGACGATCAAAGACTTTATTTATATAAATAATTACATACAGTATATTTATTACAATCACTTAAGAGTAAGTTTTTGAAACATGTCGTAGAATATTTCAATTTAGTGTTAGCCATAGGGTATGTTGTTTGCCCATTAAAAAAAGAGACATAGGCATTATCGAGCTATTTTTAATACGCGTTAAATTGATAGAATGTAATAAATTTTGTAATTACTTAATTAAATTAGCAATTAATATAGCGATTATATTAAATAAATGGAAAATCTTGCAACTTTGTTGTGAGTTTTTTTTAAATATTGTTCATCTTTGCTAAACTTCAGTAATATGTATAGGATTTGGTATTTATCTTCCGCTAATTATTTTTATTATTTCATATTGATTAATGTTCTTAGCTTACCATAAGTTATAAGATTATCTAAATATAACTTAATATCTAACGACCCAATAACTATAATTACTTAAAATCTTTCAAAATTCACTTTTAAAGTTATTTTTAAAACTTATTTTTAACCTACAATTTTGTCTGAACATTAAATATTTAATACTTAGGTTCGTTAAATAATTAGTAAAATTTAATTTACTTGTCATATGCGAGTCACCCAAATAGATATTCAATATTTTCGATGATACTGTCATTGCAAAAGTAACATTTTTATAACTTTGTTTTACATTTTATAGATCAATAATCTGCTAAATTTTACACTTTTTCATAAGAGTATCTTTGGTTTGAGTTAAATCGTATTAACACTAATACGATTTGCAAATAATAGCTGATGTACAATAAAACTACTTCACCATACAATTTAATTTATTATAACCTAAAAATATAAATAAGCTTATACTGCCATTATATTATGCTAACAAGTTATAAAATTGAGTTTCTTTTATGGTTTACTCAAGCGTTTGAAAAAAATAAAAATAAAAAATACTGTATACGCGAATAAATTCTATGTTATAACTTACGATAAATTATTATTTATAATAATTATTATATTTTATTTAAATTGTGGTCAAATGTTTGTATAGAAATTTGTTTTAGTAATAAAAATAATTTTAAAAAAATTCAAAGTAAACAAACAAGTATTAAAAGTTAATTAAAGAGAAATTAAATTATAAAAAAGGATAATCATAAATAAAAATTAGTGATTGTAAAACAAAATCAAAGTAAACCTCTTTGGTATTTCCACATTATGCAACTTTTTGATGTCACTGAGCGAAGATTCGGCAGTTTTGCCGTATCTGAATATACGCTGGAAAGCTTGCGGCACAAAACTTGAATAATATAGCGTGAGTACGCCGAGCAGTGAAACCGACGCGGAAACTGAATACATGTTGAACACACTGATCCATTCTGTCCATAACACGGTCAACACATTTGACGGTATAATCATCGCGAATCAACGATTGAAATTTGATGTGATTTTATTTTTGGTACTTCGAAAGCAAAATTCAATTCCGATGATTAAAATCGAAAGCTGAAAGTGTTATTTTGTGGCAACTTTTTCTTTTAACAAAATATTTTTTTTATAAATTATTTAAATAGAATTGAAATCATATATAAAGAAAGTTGCGTTCACTTCGTTCAAAAGTAATATATTGGAAAACGTTTTTCTCCCCAAAAAATTAAAAAATCATCGAATCGAAAATAATTTTAAAAACTCGTTATATTTCGATAATAATATTTTAATTAATATTAACGCTATGTGTATCTATCGGGAAAAAATACACACTCTTTTGAGTACGTGGTAATATAAACGCACATCGAATGAAAATGTGGTGCATTGAGAGAGAAAAAAAAGTTTTTTCTAGAGAGAGAGGGAGAGAGAGAAAAAGCGAGATAAAGATAAGTGTAAAAAAGTTAATATTAGCCATAGTATTATACAAGTATATATTTTGCAACAATAATCTTTGGGGTCATTGGCCAAAATCTTTTAAGAAATGGGTCACAGGTAGAAGTTGTGTGGGCTTTCATTATATCACCGCTTAAGTAATACATCGAGTGCTGATAGTAGTGCACACGCATGCATAGAAATGCGTGGCGCAAAGTAACGCACCTGTCAAACACTTTTTTTAGAAAAAAGAAAACTAAAAGCCAGTAAAATATATAATACAGAAGATATAAGCGTACAGTATATGCAGATTTATTTATAAGTACGCAAAGGTGTAACGCGTAGTATAATTTTGGCCACAGCCGCAGAGGCGTATCCGTCTATTTTGATCGGCGCACACAATCCTATTGGGATAATAAGAATGAATGTTTTAGTTAAAACGGTTTTTTCTTTTTATAAAAAGCTATTATATTTTGTTCCATCTGAGTGTCAATGAACTACGAATTAATTTAATGAGAGCTCGAAGCCTGAGAAACTTTAAAGTTGTAATGTGTGCGACTTTTTTATCAAACATATTGACCGCCAATAAAATACAGACACCAAGCAGTGCCGTAAAGCGTTCTTTCAGTATTTTTTGAGTTGTTCCGTAAAACACATTATTCAGAGATTCGCAAATTTTACTTAAAGGTTTCTAAAATTTGCTTAAAAATTTTGGTATAGACTGAAAGTGATTTGCCCAATAAACTATCATTAATCGTTTGCGTAGACTCGCTTATATTTCAAATAATTTTCAAGTGATTTTCACATTATTTTTCTATTGATTTTACTTCAACAGAACTATAAACATAAAACTATTGATAGTATACGCAAACGATTAGCGATAGTTTATTGGGCGAATCACTTTCAGTCAATACCAAAATTCTAAAAATACTAAATGGGAGATATATTTAATAATTGTATTACACTTATCCCCATTTATTAAAGTAATATAAAATTTTAATTGACTTTAGATAATATATGTATGACATTGATTATATATCACAATTTTTTAAATAGATAAAATTGTTTTCTTTATTATTTTAGTAAATTAATGATAAATTATATATGAAGACTTCCTTTCGGGTACATTGATTTATAAGAAATGTAGAAAATATTAAAAATAAACTCACCGAAAAATTCAGTCGATTTAAGACAAAAAGTTTAATTTATTACAAACTAATGCATCGATAGATTATATTTTATTAAAAACATAATTTAAAAATACAAGATTTGTATTAAATTTGAGCAAGATTTTAACTAAAAATAGCATTAAATAATTTATTTACTTACTGAATATATGATTTTTGTCCTTGAATACCAGGCACTTCCAATACTTAAGGTTTTTGAATAAATTTTTAGTAAAATTAAATGTTACTCAAACAAATAACAAAGTAAAAATTAATTATTTTTTCCTTTAAAAATGCATTTTTTTGGTCTAAAAGCCTATAGTACTATTTTTTTCTATAACAATTTTTGTCATTAATCTGTTACTATGAATTTAATTTGTAAAATTATATAAGTAGAGACAACGGATTCAGGATAATCCTGTTTCATTAAATGATAGTAAAATTTCTTGGAAAATCATATATGAACACGAATCATACTATTTCAAGCATTTTAACACCCATTTGTTGTCCGGAAAAATCCTGATTTTAACATTTAATTCCTGAAAAAGTATGTTAATCATGAATTTTTTTGCTTAAAATTTTTTATTTTAAAGCTGTTTTTGAAACAATGTTATCGATTTTAATCCTAATTTTTCATCCTAATCCTAGTTTATCCAATTATGTCCAAAGTTTTGGCA
>JAQGAW010004482.1:0-10839 GCA_034698025.1 Phthiracarus crinitus | reverse complement strand
GAAACAACAAAATCTCATTTAAAAAATACTGGAAAACGTATTGCCGGAGAAATGATAGATAAAGCTGACAAATACCTCGATCAAAAAGGTAGTGGTAAAGTTTTGAAAAAAAGAAAAAAGTATAAAAGGACTGTTAAGTCTAAGAAAATAAAATCAAAAACTGTTAAAAAGAAAAAACCACTTAAACGGTTAAAGAGAGGTTATAAAGTTAAGAAAAGAACTAAAAAGAAAATAGAAAAATTTAATTTTCTTTAAATGGCTAATTATCATAACTTAGCGCCAGAAACTACATCCCCAGAGCTTGACTTATGGGGTGTATTTCCTGTTCAAAAATCAATATTGAAAGATAGTCAATACGAGGCGAGACCGATTTCATCTCTTAATAATTCTTCATCTCCTATTCAGTTTGAAATAAAATGTGGATTGGATGAGTATTTACAGTTTAGAGAGTGTGAACTGTATATGTGTTTGCGTGTTCATTTAGCTAAAGTACCAAATAGAGTAAGTGATAAACCAGCTGTTGTTGAGTTCGAAGATTGGAAAAATTTTTCATCTGTAAATTACTTATTACATTCGTTATTCAAACAGATAACAGTAAGTATTGGTAATACATCCGTAACTTCTTCTTCGAGGTTTTATCCATATAGAGCAATATTTGAAGGGTTACTGTATCATTCCGCTGAGGCTCAAAAAACAACACTATCACAAGCTTTATGGCATAAAGATACGGCCGGGTCAATGGATGAAATTAATCAAGCAAGAAGTAAGCTCTTTACACCCATTGATAAGAAAGACCTTACAAAAAGTCAAGAAATCGAGTTAATGGGTAAATTACATATTGACTTAGCTTTTCAAGATCGTGCCATTATTGGGGGTTCTATGATTAATATTACATTATATCCCAATGACCCAAAATTTTACTTAATGCATTCGGATAGTATAATCCCATCAGTTGAATTTGTGGATGCCTGTATTAAAGTACATAAGTCAATAGTATCTCCAGCTATAGTGCAAGCCCATACGAAAGCTTTAAAAATAGCTAATGCTAAATATTTTATTACGAGAAGGGATATGAAGTCGTTTATTTTACATAAGGGAACGCTAGATGGCTTTATAAATAATGTTGAAAACGGAGCGCTACCAAGAAGAATAGCTATTGCGTGCGTATCAAATGAAGCATTTAATGGAAGCAACACATTAAATCCTTATTTTTTCAAAAACTATAGTATTAAACATATTGTTTGTTACATAGACGGTGAATCATATCCAGCGAGAGGTTATTTACCAGAGTTTGGTAGAAATAAGTATGCAAGAGAATACTTAGGTTTATTTGAAGCTTTTAATCAGACAGGTTATACAAACACTATCAATATTACACCACAAGAATACAAAGATGGATACACTATATTTGGTTTTAACTTTGCTCCCGATTTAAATGAAGATTGTAATAGTGTAGGTTATCACTCTCCTATTAAACATGGAAATTTGCGAATAGAAATAAAATTTAATCACGCCTTAACCGACACTGTTAATGTTTTAATATTTTGTGAATACGATAGTCTTATTGAAATTCCAGAATCAAGAGTTGCACTTAAAAATTTCAATTAAATAATGAATACAAATCAAATTAATAAATCGTTACAAAAATTTAAAAATTTTAAAGGAACTTATCCTAAAGATTTAATTCCAAATTTTAAAGAAAAAACTTTCGCTATAATTGTTAATACTGATTCGCCATAATGTTAATATAAGTATAACGATATCATTTCATTGTTTTGTGACAAACTAAAACTAAACGATTTATTAGTGAAAACTTTGTATAAGTTGTAATAATGGCTCAAAAAGTGTGTGGTATTATGGATGCTCAAGTTTTCATGAAAAATGGTGTTTTCGTCCCAAGAGAAGTGGCATTCAAAACAGAAACAAAAAATATTTGCTTTCTTGTGAACACAAAACTGAAATATGATGCTATGTCTGGCGATGATAAATGTACTAATAGATATATTGAGAAAACATTACTTGGGATTTCTATGGCAAGTAAAAAAGACGAAAAATCAGTTATCGAATATGAAATAGAAATATTCAAACTTTACCAATCAAGTAAATCAAAAGATAAAATTTTAATTGGTTTAAAAAATCATCAATTGGCCGATATTCTCGGAAGATTGTGCATTCCATATATCGAATTAGAAGACTTTGGCTGTCCAAGAATTGATTCGTTGGAACGTATTTATAACGAACCATGCTGTGCATTTCATCATCCGTATAAGCGCATCTCTGGGGATTGGAAATGTGCTTAAAAGAAGGTCAACATTTTGTATAAATGGTTGAAAGCTAGAAAAACTGATTTATAAGTTTTGATGTATTATAATTTTGTGTATTTGAAAAATAAAAGTATTTTAAATTTTAATTAAGTCTATTTTATTCTTATTTTATAATGGTTGATAATTTAGTTGATGGTTGGAATGATCCATGGATTAGTAAAAGGAAAAAATTTTGGTATGAACGCAATCCAGTGTCAATTTTAAATGAATATTGTCAAAAGAACAAGTTAGTGGCAAATTACTTGTTTGTTGAAGATAATGATAGATCATCAAATTGTCCAAAAAAGCCTCGTGTGTTTAATATTAGATGTTATGTTAAGAAAGGCTATGCTACATATATCAATTTGGGTTTTGGTAAATCAAAAAGAGAAGCTAAACGGGACGTTGCGTCAAAAGTTTTACATTCACTTTCCCTCCATGACGGATATTTAAATGATATTGTAAAATATGAATTATAACTTAATTGTAACATTATATGTATTGAATTATTAATCAAATTTTATTATAAAATAAAATGCTTTTTTAAAATTAAGAAACTGTTATAATTTATTTGAATATAAATCAATAAACCATTAGTTAAGTTTCGTCATAAATAAATAAAATCGGTTTCAATAAATGTTTAGATAAAAGGGCAAAATTTTGTATTAAAGTTGAAGTCTGATATCTGAATTGAAGTTTTGATTGTTTCGCGAATTTGAAAACAACTATTATAATTGAATATTAAACATGTTTGATGATTGGAATAGTAAATGGATTAGATTCTGGTATAATAATAGTCCAGTTTCCAAGTTGAATGAGTATTGTCAAAGCAAGAATTTAGTTGCAAATTATAAGTTTATTGAGGATAACAATAGGTGTTTGAAGTTGAAAATTAAGAAAACAAAAGATTTCAAGGTTAGATGTTTTGTAAGGAGATTCGATGCAAGATTTATCGAATTTGGCTATGGAAGTTCAAAGAAAGAAGCTAGACGTGACGCTGCATCAGAACTTTTACATTTATTATCAATACATGATAAATGTTTAAATGATTTTGTTAAATATAAAATTGATGATCTAAGTATTTATATGACAAAATAATTAAATAAAGATTTATGTTTTAATTAACTGTTTTACTTCATTTAAAAATGAAACATAGTAGAGAAGTTGAAAAAAGTTGTATAAAGTTTTGGTTTGATAATAATCCAGTAGAGCTTTTGAACGAGTATAGTAATGCAAATAGTTATAAATATGTCGAGTATGAAAATCTTACCAAAAGTTTCAAAGATGTTAAGGACGAAGATATGCCCTGTCCATTGCCAAGACCTAAATATATATTTCTGTGTCATGCTAGAAAGAATTTTCCTCACCGTCAATTTGGCTATGGTATGACAAAGAATGAAGCAAAACAAGACGGTTTATCTAAAGTATTGTATTGCATATCTTTTCGTGACCCATATTTAATGAGTATGTCAATTCGAGCTATAAAAGAAAATAACAACCAATCAGAATAAATTGTTAATAAAATCTAGCATATAAGTACAAATTAGGTCGTTTTTGAGGCTATATAAGACTAAAAGTAATTTATTTAGTATCGAAAGTTATTTGTGAAACAGATTTTAAAATGTTTTCTAAAAGTAATTGGGATTTGGTGTTTCAAACTTTAATTAGTAAAAGTATCAATGATAGCAGAAAATATGTGCGAATAACTTCATTTAAAAATACTCCTAATGATAAAATTTATTTTGTGGATATAAGAAGTTATACAAATCAAAGACCAACTAAAGCTGGTATATGTTTAACGCCAAAAGAATATAATTGGTTGATAAAGCAATTTGAGAATAAGAAAAAATCTGGAAAGTATGATGATGCAAACCGTACTTTGAGTATAAAAGGCTGTACTGAAGGAATCATATTAATGCTTATAAATCCGTCCAAACAAGTTAAACATAAACTTTTTCTACGTGAAATTAAGCAATTATTAAAAACAAGTCAAAAAATCAAAAATATTCTTAATAAACGTGTATGCGATCTTAAAGATGACGGACTTGGATCAGAAAACGAGTTTGATGCTAATGGTGATGATAATGACGACATTGGTTATGAAAAATCCTTCACTGTTAAGAAACAAAAATCTTCTAAGGGAAAAATTGATGACGAAATACTTGATAATGAGGAACCTCCTCCTTCTAAGAAGAGAAAACCGGAATCAGTCTATTCAAAGGGCGGTTCTTCAAGCAAGATTAGAAATTCAGAGACAAAAAGCTATGATGAAATAGATTTGAGTGAAGAGAGTTGTGACGACTGTTCAAACGTTTCATCAGAAAATTTAAGTGATTCAGAAGAGGAACAACTTTGAAAGAGTGAAGACGAAGAATAGATGTAAAATAATTTTTAATATTATTATTTTCATTGTATAAATTTTTAATAATGATTAAAATTCAAAACCTTATATTGTGCGCAAGTTTAAATTGTATAATTGATTTTAAAAGTGTTTTTTATAAATTAAATAATGTTGAATTCAAAAATTCTAAATTGAAGTGTTTAGTTATTCGTTTGAGGAAACCGTATACAACTTGTTTATTATACACAACAGGAAAAGTAGTTGTTCTAGGATCAAAATCTTTAGAGGAGGGAAGAATTGCAGTAAGAAAGTATGCACGAATGCTTCAAAAAGTTGGTCATAAAGTCAAGTTATCGAAAATAACTGTAGCAAATATGGTTGGAACTTACAACTATACTTTCAAACTAAATCTTCCTAAACTTTATTCTTTGATGGGACAAAATGCATCCTATGATCAAGAAATCTTTCCTGGTTTGACTTTTACGTCTTCGACATATAACGTGTTGGTGTTTCGAACTGGAAAGCTTGTCATAACAGGAGGAAAAACTTTGGAGGATTTAAACACAGCGTTTAATGAATTAGACAATTATGTTTTTCAATCTTTATAATAATTTAGTTTTCAAATTAAAATATTGTATTCGTTAATTAAACTTTTAAAATCATTAAAATCTTTTAAAATAAAATGCATTTCATCACGTTTTAAATGACAGGTGTTTACTTCAATTGATAGGTATTAAATTGAGTTTAGGTCAAAGCAAATGTATATAAGCTCTTAGTTATTCACTCATTAGTATAACTATTCAAAAGTCAATTTGTTACTTACTTTCTGCTAATTATTAATGTCAAGAAGAAAAGTGTCGAATAGAAAGCCTGACGGTGAGCCTGGCTGTTATGATAAAGACTTTATTGAAGATACAGCTAAACCTATTATAGCTCAGGATTCAGGCGTTCATAGTAGGTCAGTATCGAACGCACGTTTAAGATTGCAAAGGGCTGGTATTGGTACAGAAGAGGTTGAATACACTAACTTGCAAACTAACAGTAAACCAAGTAAAAGTCCAGATTCATCTCCGATTAAAAGGGAAAAGCCATCAATTGTTCCATGGCCAGATCAACCTATCATACCATGGCCAGAGGCAGAACCAAACAACTTACCATGGCCCGGTTATATAGAACCGGAGATAATACAGTGGCCAGATCCAGAGCCAGTGTTCATTCCTTACCAAGAAAGACTTCGACTACAACAGGAACGACAACAAGCAGACCAGCAATCACAGCAACAAACACAATCACGCAAGAGAGATCAACATTAAATTTTATTGATATTGCGCAAAGAATTTTTTCTTCTAAACTTGTTGTTAAAGAAAGTATACCAAACTGTACCATACATTATCTACTTCTACTAAAAACTTGTGAACATCAAAACTATAAAATGGTTTCAATGTTGTTTAAAAAATTAGATGAACTATTATTATTTACTGTTTTTAAATATAGTAAAGTTTATTTAAATATTGATTCAGGAAATAATATTAAATTTTATTTAGCGTTTGCATGTAATATCATAAATCATAAATATAACGAAAATGTTTAATTTCGAAATAGTTGTAACTTTAACAGTGAATTTAAAAAAGTAAAAATTTGTTTGTATTAAATTCCATGAGGGTTTCGACATTATTTTGTCTCGTCAGTGCAGGGTAACTATTAAAGCACAAGCAGACCCTCTCCCACCGGTAAATGAAATATTTACAGGTGAGGGGATGATTCAATTTTTTTTATTTTTTAAAATTTTGTTTTATTTTTTTTTGGGTTTTATATTTTGTTTTTTTTTTGGTTTTTTATTATTTTTTGATGATAATGAAGATGAATTTATTTAAAAATGAATTTAATGTTTCGCTTTTTTCGCTGCAGGCTCTTCCTCAGGCTCGCAGCTTCTATGCGCTGGTTGCCCTGACGGGGCTCGAGAGCTTCCAGCTGCCGAAGGCTTTGGCTTACTGAAGAAAGAGGGCTTTTGGTAACGGACCTCTTCCCTCAGCTTGTCAAAGTCTTTATAAAGCTCCTTACCGTCATGCTTAGCCTGCATAATATACGGCGCGCGAGGATTTTGTAGGATGGCGGTCATCGGATCCATCGTAGCCTTCAGAATGCTAGCCACTCTATTCACGTGCTCCTTGCCTAGCTCGAGAATAGAAGCGGCCAACTCCTCCGACTCACGTTTGGATTTTTCCGCAGCTTCCGCAGCTGATTATTGAGCTGCTTCCGCTGTGGACTTTGCAGCAGCCGCTGCAATTTTCTTTTCAGCCTCCTTGGCTTCAATTTCCCTAATTTTTCTATTTTTCTTACGCTCTTTCGCTGCTTCCTTTTGCTTCTTTTCTCTACGAGATAAAACCTTGCAGGTTGGTTCCACAACCTGCGAAGGCTGAGGTGCGTATGATGGCATTGATGATGCTGAAGATGATGTTGAATCCATTTTTCCAAAATTTATGATTGTTGCTGCTGGTTTTGATACTGATGTCGATGCTGCTTTTACTGCTAGTGATGCTGTTGATGCTGATAATGCTGCTATGATTGCTGATTGTGATTCTGTTGACGATGATGAAGTTGTATATGATACTGAATCCATGATTCCAATGTTGTCCAATGTAGATGTGAATGTATGTGTTTGTTGTCAGAAATACAAAAATGTGTATTGGATGTGTGTAATGCAACAATGTATGTAAGGCAATGTATATCAGAATATAGTATATATAATACAGTAAAACACTGCATACACGGAACGGCACTTAATATACAGAATATCAAATAATTTTTAAATAGGTTACCGAACGGCACTGTAGCAGTTCACTACTTGTAGGAATTATGTGTACGGCATTAGTGACAAATCAAAACCGTGTGTTTTTGTTCATTGTGGCTGCGTTACAGGTTTAATATGTCAACACATAAGAATTTTTAATAAAAAACATATTGAATTTTAAGCTTTTATTATTTTACAGTTAAATTATATGATTTTATTTTAATTTAAAATTTATCGTTAAATTTTTTTACATTGAATTATCATTTTGAATTCTGTTTTATTCCTTTAATGAAAAATTTCTGTCAAAACTAGTTCCCGTACTGGCTATACCTCTCATTGTCGACAGGAAGTTGGGTGACGTAATAAGAGAAATACGGATAGACGATATGATTTTCGACAAATGACTCGATGTTCTGCTAAAGAGGGCGGTCTATGAGTTGTATGTTGTCAGACATGTTGTACTTAGAAAGTCATAAGTAGGGATGCAATTTTTCGGGATAATCCCGATTCTATTACAAAGAGTAATCTTCGGGATGTTCTTCTGTGATGTCTAAAAACAATACATAAGTAAATTTACAATTAATCTAATTATTTTTTCCAGATTTTCCCGAAAATAAGACAAATATTAATCATCCCGAAAATTTCCCGATTTATGCTATTTATTAGAATATTTTCCCGATTTTTGACATAAAAACTTATATCTAATTAATTATTAAACTGGATGAACGAAATTTGAAACTTAAATTTCAAGTAAATATTATAAACAAAACCTATCTAAATCTGAAACAAAATTGAAACATGAAAAATGCTTGAAGAAGTATCACGATTACTAAAAGTTCACTTAGAACTCTGAATTTGAACGATAGTTTTCGCAATATAATAATTTATTAGTCGAAAACAGACAATGATTCAATATTGATGATCTTAAATGTTTTACATTATTCAATACAATTCATTTTTGTAACTTTTAACCAAACTTTATTTTCCCGAATTTTTGGTTTATATTTCCGATTCTAATACCTTTTTACTTCCCGAATCCCGACCGATTTTGATACTTTAAACTCCCGAAAAATTGAATCCCTAGTCATAAGAATGGTATTGCTGTTTAATTGGATGTGATTGAACAAGATGTGGAATAAGTTTAAAAATGAGAGTCCTTTCATTCTTTCTTTGAATAAAGTTTCCTTCTTTCCAACAAGAAATCAATAAACGACTCTTTAATTATTTCCAAAATTACTCATTATGTAATGTTATTCAATTATTAGTTAAATTAATAACAGAGAAGACAACAAACACTTTTAATATCGTTTATTTAATGAAACGTTGATTTAAAATTAATGACTGAATATTTTAGTTTTCTTAAAAAAGTGCACAAATGCAACATACAATTTTTATGTTTAAAATGATTTCAATAACAAAATTTGTCATTATATTTATTTTTCAGTAATTACTATATTTATTGTACACATAGAGAAATGACCAAAAATTATTTGAGATCATTGTTCTAAATATATTATAACTTTATTAGAATTAAAATAGACGTAAAGATAACGACTTCTATAACCACCTCATGGTCTTCTAGCATGTCTTCCGTCTTCAACGAAACCACCTCCAGTAAAACCTCTCGGTCTTTTCTGGCCACCAATGAAATTACGGCCTCCTCCATACCCTCCGCCTCCACCGCCTCCTCCTCCATACCCACCGAAAGCAGTCATAATCACTAAGGACAACAAAATTCGGGGTAAAAAACTAGCTAATTCGGGAGGGATTCGGGGCTTCAAAAGCTGCATTTTCGGGGCAAATTCGGGCTATGTATAAATTATAATTTTTAAGATATTTATCAAAATTATGATATGTATTTGTAAACATTTTTTTGGAAAAAACTTTGGTCCTCGGGAAGTTGTCCTTAAAAAACTCTTCGAATTTGAACGATAAGTTTTTGAAATATATATTAAAAATGATGGGGTTTCCAAAACACATCGGATTTGACCGACAAATTTTTAAATTTTGATCATTTCGGGCTTTTCGGGGAATTCGGGCGAAAAGTGCCAATTCAGGGTATTTGGGCAAAAATAATAGTGTTTAATATACTTAATTTATCCTATAAACTGTACTTATAAGTGTCCCGGAAGATAATATTAACTACCACGATTCGGGCGAACCCGAATTCTGTTGTCCTTAATAATCACTGTAAATATAATTAGTTTTCATTTTAATTTATTAATATTCTTTTGCAAATACCTGCTACGAATATTAACACAACGAATACTAAATACAAATTTTTATCCATTATTTCTGTTCGCTTTTAATCGTTTATTATTTTCAACAGAATTATAAATGCTTTTTAAAAATTTCTGTCAATTCCTATTTATACCAAAATTATTTGAAAATTTTTTAAATCAAATTTAAAACTGTCTATTATTGAGTAAACTTATTATATACTAAAATAATTTGAAAAATTTAAACACATTTCCGTCATCAAAAAACAGTTTTTATATTTCTCAATTCATGGAAAGTCATATATTTTAAAGGATTCTGACGAGAGGTAATCGATTGTTTGGGTTAAAATTTATTTTTATCTGTTTTAGTTTTAAAAGCAACATTTTAAAAGAAAAATAGCATTTTCGTCAAATGGATATAAATTTAGTGTTTCTAAAAAAGGTTTTGCATTTTGTATCAGTTTAATAATTTTACTGTTTATAATATTATAAATTTAATTAAATTATCAAAATTTTAAATACTAAGAGAAATGCAAATGATTATACATTAAATCTTTATTTTAATCATTCGGGGAATACGAGAAAATTATAAATATTCATAAAGATATGTGCATTATTATTAGTTCTTACATAACTCAAATCAACATATTTTGTATATAGTAAAGCACACGATGTAAAAATAATTCTAATAATAAGATATCTTATCCTGAAATATTTCGTAACATTTAGTAACGTTTATTGGATTCATATATGTTTTATTACGTAACATTAATTTTAATTTTGTCGCTCATTTGAAATCAGTTTTAACGAAAGATTTTTATGTTTTATTTTAGTTTTTTTCTCGAAAACACACTCATCAAAACAGGAAAAACTGTCGTAAATGTATAAATTATATTTTTAAAACTATTAAATTGACAGTTTAATTATGGATAATTTTAATAAAACGAACACATAACCTGAATAACTTAGAAATAGTTACCTCTTGTCTTCATCCTTTAAAAATATGACTTTCCCTGAATTGAGAAATTTAACATTTCAGTGGAAATGTAAGATAAAAACGACCCCTCTTTGCGCGCTAATAACATTTTTGTCCTAAATGTGATTTTTCGGGGTTTTAGATATGCCTCAATTAATTATTTCTCATTATATCAGTATTTTTTCATTCCTTAATCAGTTAAAACAAAA
>JAQGAW010004481.1:0-10841 GCA_034698025.1 Phthiracarus crinitus | reverse complement strand
GATATAGGTATCGAGTGGGTGGGGTCCCCAGGGGAGGAGCCTTTAAAGGGACAAACAGACAGACAGACAGACAGACAAACAAATTTTGAGATTTATATATTAAGATTTTAGTTATTTTATTAATTATTTTGAATATGATTTTGATTTAAAATAAAAATTAAAGAATTTTTCTAATTTTCTCAAAGAAATTTGAGAAAATAATCAAAGAATTTTCAATGACTTTCATTCGTTTTCTCAAAGAAAATTTTACCGATGTCTATGTATCTTATGTATGCTATATGTTTTATATGAAATTAAATTCTATTTATTTTTGCACAATTTGTGAAATGGTTTTTAACAAATTATTTTTTAATAGTGGTCATCAAAGTTCATGCAAAACACATTAATATTAAAGTTGAGGTCTATAGTCATTATACGTATGAACGTTAATTCATATTATGATTAATACTACATATTTTAAAACTAGCAATAAAGCCAGCCTTTGGCTGGAAATTGAGTAATATTGAAAAAAGACCCGACCCGACTCAACCTACTCCCGACCCACCAGGACAACACCCCAACCAACCCAGACCCAGCCACGACGCAACATGACCCCACTCTGACCCACTTGGATCCTATACCGACCCCAATTATAAACTTTTTTCCACCCAATCCCCCTAAAGTTGGCCCACATTCTCCAGACCCCACCATTTTTTCTAGATTCTTTAAGCTGGATCTAATGATATAGGTGTCGAGGGGGTGTAGCCCCTGGGGAGAAGCCTATAGAGGGACAAACAGACAGACAGACAAATTTTGAGATTTATATATTAAAATATTGTATAGGATTTGTTAGCGGTTTTCAATTAGTAATTACTTTAGTGATAGCGATTCCATTTTAACTGAAAATTATTTTATGAATGTTATACAGTATAAGAATTATAATCTATTTCGGTCAATGTGTGTGTTCGCACATCAATCACATAAACTTCAAATTTGTTAATTTATTATTTTTAAATATAATTGCAGATAATATTTATAATTGGATCATACTTTTTGCTTATAATTGATTTCACTAAAGAAGCTTAAAAGTAAGTTTAATAGACCTAACAATTTAATACAATCTATTGTATAAATCGAATAAAAACATATAATGTATATTCAAATAAATAATCATATATTTATAGTCTAATAATAGAATAATTTTAAATTAACTAATTGTGTGAAATCTATTAAAATTTAACAAATCAAAAGCTAATCATGATTTGATTTTATACTTATTCAGTTTATTCATTAATTAGAGTTTTTCTACACAGAGTCTATGAGTCTATCACTTATTATGTTATGTTTTCTCATAGAACAGCAAATAAACGCCAAACAATACATCAGCATTAGGTATAGAACCACGAGATTGAAGCTTAACCATACTATCATTAAATTGATACCAATCTGCTCCACACTTAGCAAACGCATAGTAATGTCCTTTTGCAATACTCCTTCCTTTGTGGCAAACCATTGCTCGACAAGAAAACGTTTGACCGCTCACTTGAATCGTTTCATTAACGTTTATCTTTAAACTTATTTTATTTGGCCTTAAAGTGTTTCGATCAAAACTAAAAATTCCTAATTGTATAACCAATATATTCGGTGGTCTCGAGAGTGTGGTTAAGAGTTGCGCGTTAACGCTCGCATCACCGCATTCACTGCAACGTACATCTATTACCTCAGGTGTACTCGACATCTCAATTATTCTTTGGATATTCAGTTGCGATTTAACAGTTTTGTTTGGCAATTGAACCACTAGTATCCACGAAGGATTATATTTATGCCACACGTGATCAGTTGGACACGTCTTAGTTTCTACGTATAGAAAACCGAATATATTAACCAAATCTATATTAGAATATTTTTGCGTATACGCTGTCCACGCGTCTGTATGTGTTGCACACACTTCCAAGTTTGCCGTTTCATGACTGCCAGCATTGATCTCTCCATTGAGACGTGCGATAAGCGATGTGCAAAACTCTTGAGTGTCGTGCTCTTCAGTAGAGGTAAACTGTGGATAAGAACTTATAAATTGTCTGTAGAAATCTTTTGGGTCAATGCTTGTGTTCGAGGTTTGCATCATTTCTGTAAATAGCTTTTTCAAGAGTCGATGGAATGTCCCAGAATCAGTGCTTCCGATAACATATGCTCGGAATTGTGAGCAGTGATAGAGACACTGAAGCGCTGAATTCATATAACAAGAATATCCCTGATTTCGTAAGCCTACTCTTCGCGCTTCACCACCAGTTGCTGAATCAGATGGTACTGATTGTGGTTTGGGTATTGGTTTTGGTGGTAATGAATTGGATTTTGTCTTTATCATCGTATCCACTCTGTCATAATATTTGTATCGATAATCAGCAGATAATTTCTTATAAAACAGAATATATGCGTATTTCAAATGATCATCTGATGGAATGGATACTTCTTTGACAATTTCGTCGTTGAAATAATACCATTTTTCCAAAATCATTGCATAGCAAACAAAAAATTCTTTGAGAGGATTCCGTAAATCAGAGCAAATACAAGCGTGTAATGAGTACTCCTCATTGTCGACAATGATTATTTCGTCGATTAAAGCTTTTGGACTCCAAAGCGAAACATTTTGTTGGAATAGCGGTAATTCCAACAGCAAAACGTTTGGTAGTATTGAACAATGTTTTTCCATACTCATACTGGAAGACAACAATGATTGCATAATTCCACCCATACTTTTACATCTTTCGCAATCAATATTTTGAGTGTTGTCACCTCTCATATAATGGTCAACCATTTGGCTGACAAAAATTGATCTGTAAATACCTTCAGGAAAGCTCAGTGACGTAATAAATAAGTTTTCCTGTTTGGAAGAAATGTGACGATTTCTGCATTGCCATCTCATCTGATACTGACAAAAGAAGACATCAGTTGGGAATACCAGAGCTTCGCCAATGCGATCGGCACTCCTTGCGCTCTCTTGTAAGTTATCGAGCAATTCTAATAAAAACAGTTTTGGGTCGTATTCTTCATTTTCCTCAAATACTGACTCTCTATACGCTGACATTACCTCCAAAAACTGTTGAGGTGTTATTTGTTTCTTTTCTCCATATACCATATCTAAGAATATATCTGATAGTAGTTTGTAAATAATGAGATCTGGATTTTCTTTGCTCTTTAATATGACATTCACTCGAAATTCTTCGCACGCGAATAAAGCAAAGAGTGTAGCGCTCAGATAACTGCTGTGACCAACATTTATGATACCAGGTATTGGTTGGCCGCCACTCTCTTCTCTCCCAAACATTCCAATCAATCTCTTAATAGCGTTATTTGCTATTAAAGTGTCACTCATCTTAAGCTAATTTGTTTCAATTGATAAGATCATAGATTTTCAAAACAAATCGTTTCTAAATTTTATCGAAACAATAATTAATTTTGTATTGTTAAAAGTAAGCATTACTTTTGGGCATAAATATTTCAATAATATTTTTATTTAATCAAAATAATAATTAAATTAGATTTCAATAATGAACGCATTTTAACAGAACTGATTTTAATAGGGTTTAAATAAAAATTTTATTCTAAAATTGAAAAAATTTAATTTTAAAATTATTTGTATGATGTTATAAGCGAATTGAAACTCGATTTGACAATTCGCTTAAAAATGAGTGATCAATTAGTAGCGAAGAATAGAGACAAACAAAGGAGAATCAGCAACGCATTGAGAGTTGGTTTCGAGAATTTGGGACACAATAGTTATTCAAATGCAACGCTTCAAGCATTGTTCGCGTGCGAAGGTTTTAGAGTTTTGGTTATACTGATAGGCACCAGTAATCCAGATCTAATTTATCACAATTATCTCTCAATACTATTCCGTCATATGGTTAGGGAGTACAACATGTTTTTTATACCAATGAATTTTGATGAGTTAATGGAACAGAATAATCCAAATTTCAATAGAAATGTAGAACAGGACGCATACATGTTTCTGTTTCAATTAATTCAAGAATTGGATGAGGAAAGTATTGGATTACAACTAATATTTCCACTTTCCATTTCAGTATTCGTTTCAAAGATTAACCAGAGTTGTACGACATGTGCCACCGAATCATCCAACAAAGTGTTCGTCACAACATTGAGTATGAATTCAATGAATTTAAGTGATAATAGTGTTCAGCATTTACTTAACAGTTATAGGAAATTGAATTTAAAAGCATTGGACATTTGTAATAAATGTAAGGAATCAGCTGAAGTTTCATTGGATAAATCGTTTTACCTGATTATACATCTGACTCGCGATAATAAGCAGTCGAAACAGAATCTGAAAATAGACGAGAGATTAGAATTGGATGGCCAATCATATCGAATGATAGCTTGCATTTGTTTCCATAGAATCAAAGAAAACAGTGGTTATTACTATTGTTACGCAGATATCAGCAAAATCTGGTATTGTTTTATAGATAAAAATGTGACAGAAATTGGTGCAACGATGCCATCACAGAATGATTTGCAAAACGCTTATATCATATTTTATCAAAAATCGGAAATAGCGTTATCGGAAATTCCTTTATATGAAAAATATAAAGAATTAGTTGATTCATGTTTACAAAAAGAACAGCATAAATATGAAGTTTCAGAAAATCATTTGTTTTATCCATGGCTTTCGCAACGAACGCAACAAATGAGACTATCATTTCGCGAATTTCCTCAAATTCGTTACACTAATGATGAAGATTTGATTAGTGAATCACTGAAACACAATAAAGGACTCGTGAATGCAGAGGAAGAGAGTATTTGTTGGATGAATTGCATATTTCAGGCATTATTCCATTGCGAACAGTTTCGCGTTCACGTATTAGCGGGACGTCATTCTGGCATATTTCATCGTCAATTGACCGAAGAATTCATTAATATTAGTTTCAATAAAACGGAACAAAGTGTTTCTGTCATACAATTTTGGCGATTATTGTTTGAATATCACGAAGAATTCTCTAGAAGAGGGAACAGAGCGACCAGGTTTTGCACAATTCTTTTGACTCAATTGAATTATGAGGCACAAGAAAATGAGAATCAGGTTTTATTCGACAAGAATATCAAACTTAAACCAACTGAGTCTTCCAATGATTCATTTATTCAGCATTTGATGAAAGAAAAAAATTCGTACATCACTCGACTGTTTACTATTCAAACGATGAGCGATGAAAGATGTAGTTATGGTCACAGAACACAGCCTGTAAAATATAACCATAGCTTTGTTGAATTGTTCGATGTGCCTGAAGGTTACACGACTGACCAATATTTAGATATACAAACACTTATAGATTTAAAGCGCCGGCCAATCAAATCTGAAGTAATGTGTGAATTATGCAACAATTCATTAGAATATTATTACACATACGAAACAATTAGTCGCACGTCGAATATTCTAATCATTTATAATTATATGGTAGAATTCGATGCAACGATCAATAAATTAGTGGACCTTAAAATTAACGAAACCCTTTCGGTTTGTTCGGAATATTATTTGTGTAAAGCAATCGTCATATTCGAGGATAATAGGAGTGTGGGCTGTGATCCACATTATTATACATACGCTCGAAAAGATGACGGCTGGTGGCTGTTCAACGATCAACATGTTTCCAAAGTAACATCAAATGAACATTTGCCTGAAATAGTTAATCGTTTAAAACAAAATGAGTACTCTTTAGCAATTTATTACGAAAAATCAGTAAACGTTATGCAACCAACAAATCTGGAAGATATTCGCCTTTTGAGATCAATTGGTCCATACGTATTGCCATCACGAAGAGTTGCATTAATTAATACGGATTCAACAACTTATATGAATAGTACGCTTCAATGCTTATACCATTGCGAATCATTTCGCAATTACATCATATATGGTACCGGTTTTGGTAAAATTCATGATAGCTTGCGATCGCTTTTTGTCCAAATGAATAATAGCCAAATCAGCGTAAATGTTAACCAGTTTTGGGAATGTTTTGTTGCCGATCATAAAATGTTTGCCATTAAAACGGAACACGAAAGTGATTTGTTTTTAAGTGTTATTATGAGTGATTTACAAAAAGAAATGAATCGAGCCGTTCATAAGAATAATGATTTAAGAAAATGCAAAAACTCATCCCAAGCGTGGTATATGTATCGAACTTATATCAACAATTCATATTTAGCTGATTTGTTTGTATATCTTTACGAAATCATAACTAACTGTAATTGTATGCTTTCTTCAGTTAGTTATAAGACGCAGTGGTATTTGACGCTTCAGAATCCGTATTATCAGAATATATATTTTACGATTCAGCAGTTAATTGAAGAATTTTTCAAACCCAAACCAATTAAAATTAATTGTAACGCATGTAGAATGTCGAAAGTGAATGGTATGCGTCGGAATGTGATCACACGCACACCAAACATATTGATAGTTAAATTCACAATATTTATACAACACAGTGAAACGAACCAAATGATTAAAATCGATCCTAAAATTATAATATCGGAAAAAATCAGACTAAATGAGGAAACGTTTTGCTGTCGCGCTTGTATTTGTTATCAACAGTCTAATTCTGGTGCATCGCATTATTACGCTTTGGCCAAATGTAACAATGATTGGTATCGATTCAATGACAACATTGTACAAATCGAAACAAACCCATATTCAGATGGCATACCAAACGAATCCGAACTTAAAGATGTGTACATATTATTCTATGAAAAATTACAACAAACACCAAGTTATTTATTACATCAAATAACTTTTCCTAAGGTTTGCAACGCTTCAGCAAAAGTAAGTTATGCTAAAAGGTTTGATAATAAATAATTAAATTTTTTCAGAATTTGTTGAAGAACTTTATTTAAAAACATTATAATAATATAATTTAAATTAATCTTATTTGAGACTGGAATTATAATTTACTTCATGAAATAGTAAGCAACACTTTATAAAAGTTTATCTAAATATTATAATTTTCAATTATACAAATCGCCGATGCATTGCTTGCTATCCAGAATCTCTGCTATCGATGAGGTTTTTATTTCCTCAAATTATGGCCAAAATTCAAAAAATTTTAATTAAATTTTCGAGGTATACGAAGTGGCGTGATTTAGATTTTTTTCCAAATAAATTACAAAATAACTTATTGAAAACAATTGTAGTTTGAAGGCCAATAAAATTTAGTCAAACCCTCCAACTTAGAAATTGAAATTTTCTTGATCTGACCCTTCGAGAGCTTTCTTGTGTAACAATGGATATTACAGACCCACATGAGTTTTTATGATAAAATGATATTTAATGATATTAAAAAATTTTTGTTTCAACTGTTTGACTATTAAAATAAGTTAACTAATATCTCGCCTCAACAGTGATGTATTATAACATACAATGCCGTTATTTGAATTTCCGTTGTTTTAATGCTGCAACTGATGCCTATTTTTTGACTTTTGAAAAATGCTAGTAAAATATTGAACAATTGCCCAATTTATTGCTATAGAATAAGATGACTGAGTGAAATCTCAATACAATCATATATATAAATCTCAAAATTTGTTTGTTTGTTTGTCTGTCCCTTTATAGGCTCCTCTCCTGGGGACCCCACCCCCTCGACACCTATATCAATGGATTCAGCTTAAAGAGTCTAGGAAAAATGGGGAGATTCCAAGGAGGTGGGCTCCCATTGGGGGGGTTGGGGTGGATAAAATTTGAAATTTTTACCGTAAACACCTCTACCATTGTACTCAGGATAAAAAATTATGTTGATTTGAGGGGTCACACGATAGGGTGGGCGGAAATCCCCTATGGGGGTATAGGTAGAATATTTTAAAAAATATGTGGGATGGGTTAACACGGTTGGGGAGATGTGGGGACGTGTCGGTAAGGGATATGTGGGGATGGGTCGGTTGGGGAGAAGTGGGTTTGGTAAGTTGGATAGATGTGAGGACGATTGGGAATTTATGGGTTGGGTGGGTTGTGGTTTTGTAAATGTAAGTTATTCGAATATGAAACCATTTTCTCCCGACGAAGTCGGGCTAAAACTCTAGTAATGTGATAAAATTTTTATTTACGCAATAAGAGTACCATATTTATGTGCCATTTGCCTATTTTTATTCAAATTTATTCTACACATGAAACTTAAAATGTTTCTAAAATTATTTACTTGCTTAGAATAATAAAAAAATCGATTTTAGTTTTCTTCTAAAAAGTACAATCTTATTTCGCAATGCTTAGAACATAATTTGTCATTTTCTAAAATAAACATCAAAGTTTAGTTAATGATAAATAACAAAGTTTTTTAATTTAAAATTGTTAGAGTAGTTTTTATTAAAGCTGTTTACGGGTACGAATTTGATATCCGAGGCTTACATTGTTTGCATTCAAACCTAACAGAGCCTAACTATCTGTGTACCACCCAAATCGAACATATGATAAACACGAATACAAAAAAACCTGATAAACCAATATAAAAATATTTAAAAACCGATAATACATGTAATTAATCAATAATTGGAAAACTAAAATTTTAAATGCTAATAGTATTATTTTAATGCTGATATTACTAAGAATTCACGTTTTATTTCAATATTTTTTACGTGTTTATTAAAGCTTCCGATTTTGCGGTTGCGGTTTTAATTCTAAAATTATTGTGCGGTTGCGGTTTAAGAATTTACAAGCCGCCGGAAGCTTTAATTTATATTAACTTTAATCTCATTTTTGTATTAATTCTTCGCTTAATATTACGCACATATAAATTCAATAACAAAGCATAATATTTATCAGTTTTGTGAGCCAATGATGAAGCAGTACTCATGAAACTGATTAATATTAAACTGGTTGCTGCTGTTCCGTATATAAATACGAATGGAACTGTTATGTCACCAAACAATAAGCCATACAGAATTAAATAGATTATAGCGTAGAATAACAAATAGAGCCAAAACGCAAACTTTGCCCAATAATTGTTATTATAATTCTTAATTTCATCAAAAAGTGCTTGAATTGATTTTACAAGCGATAGAATAGTTTTGTTGTCCAATATAATCGATTTATTTTCTTAATATCGTATTCACAATTATTTTCCACGAAAGTCAAATAAAAGCAAATCAAATAAAAATAAGTGATTTGCCAAACAATAAAATTGAAATAAGCACAAGCTGTAAGCAAGCAGTAAATTTCTAATTAACAATTTAAAGCAAATGGAACCATATTAAGAATAATACTTAAAATTGGTTGTATATAAATCGTATTGAATCCAATAAACTTGAATAATAATCGTGATTTATTCAAAAGTTTATGAATATTTTCCTTATTATTGAGACCAATAGATTTTGGCGAAACAAATCCAGCCATCATTTCAAATACTTTCATATAAGTTGGATAAATACCATGTTTGTAATTCCAATAATGAATCAACTGACTTATAATTGAGATAAATAAAGTTAATATTAAAGTCGCGTTCTAATGATAGCTTATATTTAAAAATTAAGAGAAGTCTCCGATTTTAATAAAAAAATCTTTGTTCTCAGTTTTAGTTAATAAAGAGATGAATGATAGAACACATATTATTATATCACCTATTAGTGTAAGAAAAGGATTAGAATATATTTGACTTCGCTTAGCATTTCCAATCATAAACTGCCACAATCCTATCTCATAGAAGTGATTGCCAGCATTTTCTATGATCATCTGTGATGGCAATTGTTTACTTGTGTCGATATTCATAATTATATTTTTAAGCAATTATTTTTGAATCTTTACTTCATTTATGAAATAAACTATAAAATTCTTTTTACATTAATTTATATAAAGTTATCAATAATATACTCGTTTTTATTTGTAATCTAACAGTTAAAGCGTTGTTTTTATATAAGTTTGTGGTCTTAAAAAATTATTTGTTAAAAAAAATATTTCAGAAACATTTACCCTCAATAAAACCTTTTAAGTGACATTATTTACCGATCAATACTAACTTAAAAGAGACGTAAAATATAGAATTCAATGAATAATTTAGTTGTTTTTAACATTTCCAAAAAATTAATTTAAAAATTTAATTTTAAATTTTTCTATTATTGATGTATAAATATAGTTGTTATTTGTTTTTTATTAAATTTTAACCTATTTTTAGCTACAGAGCTATTATATAAGGTTTTTTATTAAATTTTAACCTATTTTTAGCTACAGAGCTATTATATAAGGTTGCATAAAAGTAGAAATTTAACAAAAAATTTATTAAAAAATTTATGTTTCAAATAATAATTAGGTGGTTTCAAAAAAATCGGCTTAAGACACTCTAAATTATTCCCGTGTTAATGTATTTTGGAATAATAATATTTTGCTGCCTACAACTGTGCTTTGCGCATCACTTTTTATGCTCTATACCCCTATGCATTAAATCTTCTTGCTATACAGAAACTGTTAACTCAAATAGGAATAACTCATAGATAGGCATTGAATCCATTAAATGCATTATAGGGTAATATATTGCCCCGTACTTACTTTAGGGTTATAATAAATTTTGTTTTAACTGATTAATAAGTGAAAAAATAATCGAATATTAAGAAATAATTATAAGTCAATAATTGCGTAAAATATACTATCGTTCATAAGCGTTAAATACTTTTAAATCAAAAAATATCTTTTTTGAATTATATTGATATTAATATATAATGAAGAGTTTAGGTCCATCAAAATAATCTTATTTAACATTTCTAGCTTTAAGGCTCATAGCGCACACATTATAGCTTAAGTTAAAAACATAGTTACACAAGGTCGGATGGTCTAGGGGGGTGTCAGATCCAGAAAATTTCAATTTTTAAGGGGGGGGGTAAAC
>JAQGAW010004480.1:0-10842 GCA_034698025.1 Phthiracarus crinitus | reverse complement strand
ATTTTATGGCATTTTATTGAACGATTATTTTGAACGATTTTTCAATTTTTATTAAACGAATAATAAACGATTTTGCACCTTTTTATTGAACGATTTTCAAAGCCCTAGTTATTATGAATGCGTTTTGCCTCTATTTCGCTAAAACATATTGGCATTCGTTAAGTTAGTGACGCATACTTTAAGTATAATAGCTTTGGCGGATATTCTATTAATTAAAGCGCTACAGAGCTTTTAATATGTCAGTTAAGTAGGAATTATAGTTTACTGGAAGCAGAATCGAGATTCTGTGTCACATCGCGACCAAATGGTGCGGAACCTAAACAGAAATGTATTGCTTCACTGTTTCTGCAATACTTATTAGTTGACTAATGATTTAATTGCGAGCATCGAGCAGTTGCCCATTATTTTTTCCAAATCCCAATGCAATTTCAAAAGGAAATTAGAAAACTTATATTATAAACTTTTTAGGCAGCATTTAATATCTGGTCTCTCATTTAAGTTATCACTCCTAGAATAATAAATAATAAAAAAAATAATAAAAATATCATTCTCTGTCATATATATTATGTCAGATTAATGTATAAAAGCAATTAACTGCTGAATAACTTTTCTCATTAATATTTTTTTATAGTAAACAGGAATTCATTATACATGTTCGTGTATTTGTATGCTGTTTACTAAAAGAATTGGAAACATGTTAGAATTTTTCTCTCGTTTTTTTTCACTCTCTGTTAAATTGAATCTCTTTATTCGTCGTGTACTGCTATTAATAGTTAGATTAGACAATCGCTGTGTGAAAATCTTTACACTGATCCGATTTTCCGCATTTTCAGCCGATAGAGTGAAACAATGTGTTAGAGTTGTGCAGCAGTGGTAGCGATGCGAACATAGCATCGCATCGAATCGCATAGAATAGCATCACAACACAGCCCACGCAATATCACAACAACTGCTACCAGAATATTCTTTTAGTATAAGCGAAGCCATTTGACTATTCCATGTTAATGTTAAGTCAATTTATCGATTACTTTCCGCAATACATCGATAAACACATTAAGAAGATACGAAAAACTCTAAGAAACTACTCATAATTGTAAGTATTCCTGAATTGGCGTTTGAACACTCGGTTATAGACGAGAAAAACAACAGTTTTTACGCGAAATACAGACTAAACCAAATGAAATGTCTTATAATAATATTATTTTAGGACAATTCGAAACAAATATTGGGTTATAAATGGAAAAAACAAAAACAAACCGAAAAGTTATTCTTGTATTTAATTAGTTTTCGATTCGTACCGAAAAAATATGTTTATTTTTTTGATCAAACAAAAGCGAATTTAATTTCTCAAATAATAGTGAAATAGAAATTTTTGAATCACACAAAAAAATTTGTCTCGAGGCTCTAAGAAAAGACATCAAGGCTTTGAAATTATCGTTCAATTTTTTTACTGAAATAAGTAGAGCGTGATATTTCAATCGCTATTGAGAAGTCGAAATATATTTCATCTATACATGTAGTGTATAGATATATAGAATTTATCGGCTAAGAAAATATCTATCAAATATATGATGATATTTATTAAATTTCGATATCACCGTTATATTAATAGTTTTGCTTTTGCTATTAATGATTATGGAAATGTAATTATATTATTAATACAGATTATCAAAAAGATAGTATTTTCAAATATAACGAAAATAAACTAAAATACTAGTCTAAAATGATTAAAAAAATTTAAAAAATTAGTTGTAGATCTAAAATTAAGCACAAATAACAACCAAATTTACCAGTTTTTAAACTTAATGAATGTATTCTTTTAGAATTTTTCATACTTAAAATTTTGGTTTGAACATACAGTAGATCTTATGAATTTTAAAATAGGAATATTAGTTTTAAAAAGTTATACTAATCTGTTTTTCAAATTAAAAATTAACTAATATTTAATAAACAAAATCCAAAGTTTTTCGATAGCTATGTTTTTTCAAATAAATTCTTAATTTCTATTATTGAGCGCAAGAAAGCAAAATGTTAGCGATTCGCTGATTCACTATTTTGATTTAATTTCTTTTTATAAGGAATCGAAAGGTGTACTTTTGGTACCGTGGAGTGAATAATAATTATATCGAATCATCCAAAAACAAAGCCACACAACTTTGCAGAAGAAATTTGTGATTTTCTCTCTCTCCTCACGCTCTGTTCACAGCCCCATAAAAGAAGAATTAATTTTATTTAGTAGCGGAGAATAATGGATGAGAACATCGAAAGTTTCTAATTAAATTATCTTAATTAGATTGGGCTAGTTTTTTATTCCCAGAAAAAACTTTACCCTCAATGATACTTCTACTTAGAGTATAATTTTATAAAACTAACGCATCATTTCAATATTTTATTCAATTAAGTCGTTGATCAAATTTATTAATAAATTAATTTTAGCTCACATTGTTTAAACCAATATTGGAGTACAAATAAACAATATAGAAAATTGGAATAACTCTAAAGAGTGCATATATTTTTGATCGTTTTATTCACGCGACCATAAAAATATGACTGCGAATAAGATGTAATGTTTTTGAGAATAAATTGTCGACAAAATGCTTACACACGTTTATCGCACCCAAAATATTAATATATTCTCTTTCGCTTATTCCGTAAAACTCATCTAACATTGAATTAATAAGTTTGGGAAAGAGTATGGCTCAGAATTTCAAATCAATGAACAAAACAATTTTTCAAAGTAAGCCACACATCAACTGTGATGTAATAAATAACTTATTCGGGTATGAGTTAGCTTTTAGTATATAAGGTATTAAATCACTAGTTTTAAATTATTTATACTACTATTTTGCCATATTATATAAATAAAAGTGTATATTTCTTTTAATTTAATTTAATTTTAGCCATTATAGTAATGCTTTAAAAGCATTTTTAATATGTATTCTAATATTATTGCGAAAATTAATGTAAAAAGTTGAGCCGCAATGTTGCACTTTTCAAATTAATTTTATTAATCATTTTCATTGCGCCTAATGTTTCAATGGTGTCTTAAAATCACATAAGTTTTATTATTTTTCTGTCTATTAGTGACACATAAGTCTCATTAATTTTCTTAAATTTCTACTTACTGTGTTTTCTAATGACTTGAATATAAAAGCATTAAAAGTGTGTTATAACTATAATTTAACTTATTTTTAAATTAAAATATAAATGACACAATTTTGTTATTTAGTTGATAATACAAATTAAACTATTTTATTGAGAGCCAGAAAGTTTTTTGTCATTTTTGAATTTTAATGGTGTTTTGAAAAAAATTATTAAAGTTAAAAGAAATGAAATGATTTAAAAAAATAATAAATATTACTAAGATAGGCTTTTTTTTGCATTAATTAATAAATAATAATATTTTTAGCACTAAACCATATAAGAAAAGAACTCCAAAAAAGTATTAACTTAATCTTATAATTAAATATTAAAATATGCACAAATTGTTTTGCCCATTAAAATATTTTGTTTTTTAGCTAAACAGGTGTTGAAACTCTAATTAAGAATGTTAAGAAAAGTGTATGAAATATAAATTAGTTGCATATAATATTTCATATTAGTCTTTATCAGAATATCAAATCAGTTATTGTTCAAACTTGAAAATTCTAGTCAATATAACTTTAGCCTATTAATAATAAGTTGTTGTTAAGATTAACGTTTAAAACAATTAACTCTAAAGTTTTTTTACTATAATATACAAAACATTTGAAGTACTGGTGTAACGTATATACGGATGGCTGTCTAACAATGTATTTTCAAATTTAATTTATCATGAAACTTATTTGTTTGAATAAAACAACAAGATTAAGCTTAAGTTTTTATTCGAATAATTTGATTAAGGCCTAAAGTTATGAGTTTAAAACTAAGGTTCAAGTAAAGCTGTTAACGATCACGACTTTTACAACCCTAGACAACCGCCAAGTTTAAGATCCAAACCGAGATGAAACAAACTGTGCACTAATTGAACTGAACCGATAGCAAAATATACTGTAAACCAAAATATAATAAACCAATATATACTGTAAATATTTAGTGAGTAGAATTCCCATAAAACCTATAATATAATAAAAAATTAGAAAACCGGTAATATGAGTTTTCTGATATTTCTGAATCCTTGACGTTTTATTTAGGTTTAAATTTTTGTATGTTTAATGTACAAAATTACTTTTTGATGTTAAAATTAGTAAAATCTATTTTGAAGTCAATAAAACACAGAGAAAACTACTTATCGAGTTACCATCAGGATTATTTAAAAAGATTATTTAATCAGAATCGAAACAAATTATTAAAAAATCAAACCATATCGACCCGTTAACACATTTAGTTCAGAACATCGCGTGAAGCTTTCAACTTCGTTGCTTAAGTCTGTCTGACGAAAAACTACTCTATTCTAAAGAAACTCAGCCTAATTCAACGTTTCTTTTTAGATACAGTTTCATGCAATTATATCATTAAAAATGGCAAACATTAGATTTTATTAAAAATTGTCTATAAATAAATTTTAATGCAGACATAGAGATTTAAAGAGATGTCTGCACGCTAATCAGTCACTATTATTTTTGGCTTTATATTCTCGGAAATTATTATAACAATGATTAATTTTATCCATATTTTGTCGCAATTGACGATAAAATTACAATAATGAAAAAACTTTACAATCGCTAAAACAAATTTACTATAAAGCAATTTAAATTTTAATGTTAAGTAAATATTTGAACGCGATTTCAATTTTTTTCGCGATAATAAAAGAAAAACGCAATAACGGCATATTAAAATTGAAAACAGTGTTTGTTTTACAACATTTGGCAGAAGTAATAAAAATAATGGGAATGGTATTGGAAAAAACAGCATAGAAAATCAATAATTTTTTATATTAAGTCAATGGTTCCAAAATTTTTAAATGTTTAGCAATGCTTATGTTTTTTGTAACAACATTTTCCAGATAAGCTCAGATCGAATAAAAGAAGTTACGATACATTTAATCGAAACAAAGGTTTTCCGTTTCGTATTTCAAAAAATAAAACGAAAAGAAATCAATTGATTATGAAATTTTTACAACGTCAACATAAATGTTTTTTTAATGTCACTCTAAAAGATTAAACTTTAGGAAAATATCATTCCATATTTATTTATTTCTGTATTTTCTTTTTCTTTTCGATTCTTATAGTATTACGCAAAAAATTATTTATTTCTGCAAAAATTCCAATTCGGAAATAAATAAATAAAACTCGAAATGAAAAAAGTTTTAATCATTATTAAAATGAAATTTGGAGAGTGATGTGATAAAAAAATAAATATTTTTCGCATCAAAATTCTCGTTTTTAATATAACTTTGAATGTGAAGAGGATTCTGTATTCAAAAATTTCCGTTTACTAAAGAGAATGAGACTTTTACTGAAAAAGTTATAAAAATTTGAATTTGCAATGCATTCACATACTACAAACTCATATGATTAAATGGTAAATATACAAGCAGTATATATAAGATACTGCATACTGGATAGCATATACTGTGTGTTTGCAGTGCATTTCTATCCACTTTTAATATCTTTTATTGAAAGCAACGCTCTAATGGAGAGAATGCACGTCAATGTATGACTGTATGCTTATTTACAGACAAACTCTATATAAAAAGTTTTTCTCTTGATTTAAATAAGAAAAAAGCATTATATGCTCTACTTTGCAGCAACAAAAAGAAATTAAAGATGCTATGGAGTGAGTGAGTGAGTGAGTGAGTGAGTGAGAGAGAGAGAGAGAGAGAGAGAGAGAGAGGGAAATAAAAATGAATAATATAATAATTTTTATGGAGCGCTGAGCTATTTTAATATTATTATATATTCTTTAATGTTTATATTTTATGAATACGAAAAGTGTAGCTCGAATAAAGTTTTTTTAGGTATTATATTATATATATGCGTAAATATTTTAAATTCATAATTGGATAATAAAATATTAAGCTCGGAAAAGGGAATAAAGTTAAAGTAAAACTATTGTCTTCTAAATCAATATTTAACCAAAAAAACGTTGATTTGGAAATAAATAAATATAGTTTATTTTATATAAAACTTCTCTCGAAAAAGTTTATAACAAATGATGTCAAGTCTAAAACTAAAAGTAAAAAACGAGAAAAAAAGAATAAAGAGAGAAAAAATAATAATTTTTACTATTGTGGTGATGTCTATGATGAATATAGATGAAAGGATTTGATGCGCGCATAACGTCTAGGTATATATTGACATATTATGCATACAGAATATATATGTATATATACTGTATGAACAAAAATAGTGTTAGAATACAAGAATATATTCTTTTATTCGGCGTTATATAATGCAAAGCAACCCGAAAAAAGTATTGCATAATTCAAAGACTAGAGCCTTCGATAGCAATCATTTACGGAACAAAGTAGAATTAAATTTTCTCGTTGATTTAACGCTAGTTTGAAATTTTCGGTTTGAAAGTTTGCTGTGTTCTAATAAATTTTGTTTAAACATGTTTTCTCTGTTTTTCTTGAGAATTTTTTGAAATATTAGTTATTTAATATTACTTAATTAAAAACAAAAATTATATTTTTATCCTATTAATAAATATGAAAAATAGTGTACTGTATAATAAAGAAAAGAATACAGGATCAGGTGCTGAGAGGAAAAGTAAAAAGAAAAACACAAAGAACTAAAAAGAGAATGGTTTCGAATACTATAGAATGAATTGAAAATAAAATAAATTTTAAAAGAGTTGAAAGTAAAGTGAACAACGATACAAAAAGTGGATGAAATAAGAAACCCGTATTTGAAATTCAAAGCCATTTACTTTTTTAAAGTTCGTTAAATAAATTTTTTTAACAATAATTTGCATTAGGATTTTAGGGGAAAATTAAAATTTTAGTCTCAAAACAGTTTACAAAATTACCGAATTTCTATCATATCTATGAGCTGTAATTTTTTCTTAAGAACAACAATATTTATTTTAGAATATTAAAATTATTGTATAAAAAGCTGAAATAACCAAACAATATTTTTAAAGAACTTAATTCTAGTAGGAGTTAATTATCTTTTTATAAATGCTAAAAACGCCAAATACCATAGTATTTTTATCATAGTGGGCCACAAAGCATAAGTTATAAAAAGAATTGTTTAAAGAAAAGTTGGGAGAAAAATCTAAGAAAATAGAAATAAAAGGTGAAAACAGGGAATATAATAATTAGCATAACATCACACGATAGAATGAAAATAAGAGATTTTATCTTTTTTGTGATTATATAATTATATGATATCATTGTTATTTTCTTACATAAATGAATAAAATGTTCAAATAATCTTAAAATGGTTCGCTCAGTTGCTTTCCTTTTTTGACATAATTTTATTAAGAATACTTTTTGGAACATTAATATTATGATTTAAGCTCTTAAAGATTACATTCGTGTGTGTATATGCGATGCACACGAATACTATTTTCGTTTCTAAATTATAGATAAGAAAAAAAATCAAAATTTTAATTAGATTTGCATAACATCTGCATTCCGTTAAGTGCTCTTTAAATAATTTAGACGAACAAAATAATTATTTATAGCGTCAGCTCTAGTAGTAAATGCTTATTACCTTAATTAATAAAGAGCACTGGAAAAAACTTACATAATAATAAAAATTTGAAAGTGAAGTTTGAGTGTTTTATGTGGCAAAAAACTTACGGGTTAATAAATGTTAGTTTGCGAACTTATACTTACACTACTTTACAAGTTTGTTAAATTCAAAATTTAAATTATTCATAGCTTCTGCTAAGTATAGTTCAATAAATTATTGATTGCGGAGGAATTAATTCATTATTGACATATTCACAAATTGAAACATTCATCTCTTAGAAAAGCAAAACTAAACTCTTGGAACATCCATCTAAAAACTGATGAAATATCACTCAATTTTGGATGAAGTTTTATATAATTTACATGCTTTTACTTGTGATGTATCGAGAACTTGTGATTATGACCATTAAAAGCATAAACAGAGTGTAGCACTCATACATGTTGTGGACAAATACTACTGTAACATACAGGCACATGCATTAGTGGTTCTCAAACTTTTCTGTAATGCGACCCTAATTTCTCGACAAAAATGTTTACACGACCAAAATGATTACAATGAAACTTGAATTTTTTAAAAAGGATATTCCAACTTTTGAGAATAGATTATTGAACATTCCGTGAACATTCAGTAAAATCAAATCGCAAATAAAAATAATAATAAATATTTATTCTTTTAATAATCGTAAGGTACAATAAAATCCATAGATAATGAGAACTGAATAAAAAATTGTTGATAATTTCTTATTTGATTATTTTGAGTCCCGACCCTATTCTAATGTTAGTTCTGATAAACCATACGACCCAAACATTTACTTTGCTAGCCTGTTTTGGGTCGCTACCCTAAGTTTGAGAACCTCTGCATTAGATTAGGCAATCGTGATCATGCATATTATAGAGGCATACATTCGTACCACTTGAACTTACAGTATTTATAGTTGAATTTATCAAAATCCCTTCAAAATTAACTCTAATTATTGTTGCAAACACACTTAACATTTTCAATTTCTTTTTGTTTAATTCAGAACACGCTTTAAATAATTTAATGCAAATACTATCATGTATTTTGGGTATCAAAAAACACATCGGAAATCGCATTACAAGCGTGAAATATGTTCTCATTTTAAACTAGTAGTTAATGATTCGCGATTGTTTTCGTTACTTTAATAAATTAAATATAACACTTAGTATTTTTTCAAAATAAAAAATTTATTGATTAGAAATTTTTAAAAGAATTTGAAATACTTTTTGCGTGTCTAGACATAGAACGAATGTAATGTGCACTTAACTAAAAAGATTATTCAATTTTGTGTAAAATTCATTTTTTACGCTGAAAAAGCAAACTCGAAATACTTAGTGAAAAGTTTCGCTGAACGGTTTAAATCAGTTACTGTAACATTACTAGATGTTAGTTAACTAAATAACAGTAAACGTGATATAATACCTTAAAAAGGTTTATTTATGGATTTCTATTACAGGTTCTTAAAAAAATATTCTTTAAATTTTTAACTCACTTTCTCTTAAATTTTGTATACATTATTTTCAGGTCAACTCACGAGAAAATTAAATAAAATTAAAATTTTTCCATATTTTCTCTAAGAACCGATTCCATGACTACAGCTAATGACTATACTTCTAATAACAACATCGTTCCACGATTATACCACTAACACAATACTTTATATTGATTAACATCTAAATGCATAGAAAGCAAAAAATTAAGCCTTCAATCGTTTGTCATTCAGACATCGCAAATCCAATAGTAAATTACAAATTATTTAAAAGATTTTCCAATATTTACGATTTCAAGTGCATTATTTGCGTTTCGGTTCAGTTAATAAATTTAATGACACAAAACGAGTTCAAAATGAAGTGATTTTTATATTACAAACACTTAAAACTCTTTATTTTTAAGTTTTTTTCAACGACTTAAAAACATGTTACAACGATAGCAAATGTCACATAAAACTGTCACATAATAAACATTTTAACAATAGATATTTTAGCAGATTTTCTGGATAATTTTATATATATAAGCAAACACTTAAAATGAAATAAAAAAGTGCTTTTCATTTTGTTCAAACATTATGTTACAAAAAATGTGTTCAATTTTTTCAACTATAAGCCTACAGATAAAAAAGTTAATTTTTTTCGGAGAACAATGCAAGATAAAAACACACACAGTATATGTAGTATGCCTTCAGCTATGAAATTGTCTGATAATCAAATTGATGCGTATCTCGCGCATCAAACCTTTAACGGTTAGTATAGTACCGCGTATTCACTCATCGAAAAAAGTGTATTTCATTCCTGTCACGAATTGAGGCGAAACGCAATTGACTAAAATGGACTCGTAGTATAAACTAAACTATACATCAGCGTTTTTTCTTCTTCTTCTTCTTCTATGGTCATCTCTGTATTGAACGCAAAATATAAAAAAGAATAGATCGCCACAGGGAAGTAATAGTATAAAAAATAATATTATCTGAAGTGACAAAAAAAGTTTTGCTCGCACGCTGTGTTAAGGATAGAACAATGGAGGCGCACATCATTTAAACAAATATAAATTAAAGGAAATCATGAAATTTAACGATGAGTTATGTTGTCAGTTCTAGTTTCTGATAAAACGATAGATAAAAATTCTCATTTATATAAAAAATATTTTAAGAAAAAAATTAGGTTAATTTGATTCACAAAACTGTGATAAATTTTATCGGTTAATTCTAAGCAAAAGTTTAAAATATCACATATTGTTTTACCATAAATTTCATTTTTAAATGTTGACAATTATTCTGATTAATCATTAGCAAAAATTGTATAACGAAATATAGGTTCTAGAATTTTACAAAATCTTTGGTAACAGTGGGTATTTTAAAATTGATAATATGAAATATTATGGCATTACAGCGCCATTAAATATTTAAAATTTATAAATTTATAGATTTTTCATGTTTAATTACATTTTTAATAATATTAAATTTTAAAAATTATTTTGTTGGATTAAATGAATGATGTTTTGCTATTATTTAATGAATTATAAAATATTTGGCGGTTTAAACTGTGGTTTTCATTAAAAAAATAGCGACGGTTTGAGGTTTCTATTCTGATTTGGTAAGTTTAAACCGAACGAAGAATTAATTTTAAAAGAAACAAGGTCGAAACGGGCTTAAAATATCTGACTTTGCAATATTGAATTAAGATTTAACTTGTGATCAAAACTATAA
>JAQGAW010004479.1:0-10842 GCA_034698025.1 Phthiracarus crinitus | reverse complement strand
TTGTATAAAACAAATTGTTCAAAGCATACGCCGACTTGAGTAGCAACAAAGTTGCGACACAGTGCGTCAATTAAAAAAGCTTTGTTGCTTAATTAAACGAATAGACTAATACATGTAATAATAGACGCTTTCTCATGCTTAAGCGTTCTATGAAACATACTTGTTTGATACATTTTAGCAGACAATTGACGCCAATGTTACATAAAAAATCAAAAAAGCGAATTTACCCCTTTGACAGAAAAAGTCTGGTTATCATTCTATTTTCATAGATGTTTTCGTTAATTTTGGCAATATTTTTGAAAATCGTTGAAATGTCATCAAAATAACATCGTTTATGATAATTATTAATTAATTTCTTAATTTCTTTAAAAATTAAATTAAGAAATATTTACAGTAAAAGTATTACACAATACTTAGCGAATATATTACCAATTTTAAAACCTAACCGATTCGCGAGGATCAGCTTAAAAGTCTAATGCACTCACAAAATTCATAATATCAAAGATCAAAAGTAATCGATAACGATTGAGACAAAAAATTTATTGGTACCGTATTTTAAAAACTATTCAAACTATAGACGAACAAAACAGGGCTTTTACAGTTTCAGGTTCGAGTCCTGGTCCTTCAAAATTTAAGAAATCCGGATTAATTTTCAGGATAAATGAGTCCTGATCCGATGGCAGAAGTTAGGCATGACTTTTTGAATAAATAACCATTACTAACAGAGTATATAGTTATATAAAATTTCACTGTTTTAATATTGTAACATAAGTTTCAGGTCCCGAAATAGTTTATAGCTCCCAGGATAAGCACCCATTCGTTTATAATTCAAACGTTTACTAATTAATATTGATTGTTTGTTCTTCAAATTATCATCAATTTTATTATAAATGTAAATCTTCTTAAGTTTATGTTAAAAATAAAGTTGATTACAATTAAACAGTTATATATTTGTTATGTTAAATAAAGTTTATAATATTAATAATATTTTTATCGCATATGATATTTTGAGATTAAGTTTGTTTTATATTATCTTTCGTTTGATTTCGAATAATATTATCGATTTTATTTTTATCTTTTTGGAATTGGTTTCGGATTTCCATCTGAAGATTCGGAGTTAAAAAGTATTTAATGCAAGTATAGGCGAGTGCTGTCGCAGCTTTCAACGTATGCGCGTGACTGTCACTCGTATCGCATGCCAATGCAAACTCATGAGTATGTGTCGGATGAGAGGTTTGGATCGAATAACTTGGATATAACACTGGTATGTCCAGCGAAACATTGCCTAAATCTGATGATTTGAACGCCATTCCACTGTTAATATTCGTATTGAGATAATCGTTGTCGTGTTGTTTGAATTGAAGTCCCAGTTTAATAGCTTCTTGTTTGAACGCATTGGACAATACTTGGTTGTGAATGAAACAAGTAATCAAACCATTCCTATAGAAATCGAAAGCACATTTACAATTAGTGACTTGTGCTGCAGCCGTAACACAGTTTGTTATGCATTCAAATAGTGATTCCAGAGTTAATAGATTTGGTGCGCGAACAACAATCGTGACTTCAGTGGTCGAAGGGATCATAAACTCGTTGTCAACCGATTTGGTTATCGCGCAATGCATTTGACAGTTCAAAGCTAATCGGTTTGATTGCGCCAAACAGTTATTGTAGCAAATAATCGCGGCGTCCATAGCATTGCCGCCCGAAAACTTTTTCACGCAATCGATGTGACAGCGGTTTCCGCTAAATATGACCACAACCTAATCATTATAATTGATACTATACTTCATCATATATAATAATCATATATACTGTCAAATACTGTCATACCCTTTGTAATGCGTAAAAGTTAGGCATTAATACATTCTGATTGGACGGATGAACAGCCATCACAACGTCAATTCCATCAAACGCTCCATTGTCCTTCATATACCCTTTATTACCCTTCAATTCCGACGCTGGTATGCCTAATATAACTAATTTACCCTTTAATCTCGTGTCTGATAGCATCGCTGCTCTCACTCCCATAACTGCGCCGATTGTGGCTTCAGTGGACAAATTGTGACCACAACTGTTATGACTGTCGTATTGGCATATAAGCCCAATAACTGGTACTTTCTGTTCCGATTCAAAGTCACTCTTAAATGTTGCTTTGAATCCAGTGTGCAGTTTATAATTGCGTTTAACAGCGCATCCAAGTTTCGATAGTATATCGCATAAGTAATTGTGTGCCTCGTTTGATACATCTGTTTCTGGATTTAACCATAAATCGTGACCTATTTTTTCAAGATTCGCTTTTCTTGATTCGATCTTATTCTTTGCTGCAGTATTAGTGACGTGCCATACGTTACGATTGAAGTGTTGTTGAATACTGTCCAACGATTTACTCTTAGGTTTAACCAAATTATTCTGACTCTGTTTTTGTTTAACCGATTGTTCTGTTGATTTTTGAGCACTATTTTTATTCTTTTGGTTCGATTGATCACTCATTATTATTTGATACGTGGAATGACAATCAATATATTCTCAATTAAATGTTTAAAAGTATCATTAGAGTTAAAGAATTGTTTTATAAATAAATATAGTCTATCATATCATAATAGAAAATTAAATAACAGAAAATTAATTAACGGAAATCTAATTATTAAACGGAAACTTAAATTCAAAAAATGCTTTTTTAAATGTAATTTAAAGTGTTAAGCAGTTAGAAATCAGTTGTTGTCAACAATTGTAATCAATAATTTGACAAAACTTGTGTTTGTGTTACGCGCTGTTTCACATCAATACAAATGATTGTAACGCTGAACAGAAGAGTTCGCGAGCTTATACTTTGTGTATCATTTTTTCAGCATTTATTTTTTGGTTTATTCAGAGTTATATAGAGTTTGCTCAATGTATTGCACACAACTATGAATTTCTGCTGCATTACTACGTTTTCAGTTACGATTCACACCTTTATCTAAGAAAACTCGATTAAATCTAATCAAATTATTTGTAACCGAATTTTATTCTAACTTAAAAAATATCAAAAAATAAGCTAAATTCTGAAATTTTATTTTGTATAAAAAAACTCGATTCAAAAAAATAATCAAACATAATCGTCGATTAAATAATGATAAACCGTTCGTAAAAGTATAGCATAAGCGCGCATAACACACACACACATACAGAGAGAGACATACACTCATTCACTGTATTGAACGTGTGCATCACTCATGTCAATCGAATCCCCATCGCATCGCATCCAAACAGAAAGATGCGTTTAGAGTAAACGCTTCAATTTAAACGTATTGCAGTGCGTGTGCGAGTGAACGAGCGTCTAGTAGTAGTGTGTGTGCGTTACGAGAGTCACACAAATTGGGGTTTGTTTATGTCAGTACATAACTATCATTTTGGCGGTGATATCATCCACTAAATTGGCTTCGAATCGCCAAACATTTTTCTCTCCGTTTTTGTTTCCCATAAAACCGGCAATACTTTCAAATAACTAAAAAACGTCATTACGTTTATCGAGTTTAACCGCTATTTGTGTTCATATCGACGAAAAAATAGCGAAGGAAAAGTGAAATTTATATATTTTTATATATATATCTCTTAATACTATATATATATATTTGAAAATCAATGAGGAATGCACTGAACAATTGTCTGCGCAAGCATTTGATGCCACACGATGTGCTGTTTATTATTAAATCGATTCACCAATTGGTATGTTTGTGTCAGTTTTTTTACTCTATTTAGGTTCCTATTTATTGTTAGTTAATTTATCTTTGAAGTTATATTCACAGTTGTATTGTACCGGAAAAAAAATCGCGAAAAGAAAAGAAATCTCTGCAGTGTTAGGGATTAAAACGCGATTGTTTTTTATTCGTATCGTTTACATGACATCTTATTCCCATAACAAATCACAATTTAAATGTTATGTTTTGCTCGGCTATAAGAATCGCTATGCATATATTGATAGAAAGGATTCGATGCGTTCGTCGTTTTTTCTTCTCCCACTGCATTGCCTATGATTGATGACGAAAATTAGCCCAACATTGGTGTTGTGTGTAAAGACTTTAAGCTTATAGAAATCACTTATTAGCAGGAATTAGATTGATATGCTTGATATCGAAAAAGCTTATGTTCGGTATTAATAGAAAATACGCTCTTTTTTCTATTGAATTAATTAAATTTACTATATTTTCTAAACATTGTTTCCGATTATTTTATAATTACAGAGTAATTAATGCTTGACTCGATTCACACATTTTCATTTCTAGTATAAACACATAGGAGTTTCTGTGATAAAACGTCGTTAAATTTTAAATAATTAATAGCTTAGAGATATTGGATAATTTATGTTACAGTAAATATATTGATTATTTGGAGTGAATAGTATTTTAGCTTCAATAAAGTAAATTTAGTGTTTTAATACATTTCTAACCTCTAATCAAGTTTTACAAAAAAAAAAAGATTATTCAAATTATTCTCTCGTGTGTTAAACACAGCGGGTTATTGTAATAACAAATAGCTCGTTGTATGTGCGTGTAAACCTTCCGACGAATTGAATAAATTGAATTTTAAAACAAAAAATTTAGAATATGTTTGTTTAGGATTTGGTTAATTGAAAACACACGGAAAAATAAACATTTGATTTTTAACGGGTTTGCGTTTTAAGAATCATTTCTATGGATTTTGAAAGTAAAATTTCCATTGAAATATTTTTTAATTCAACCATAACCTAAACATTGAATTAACAAAAGAAAACCAATATTAAATTATAGTTGATTAAGGAAAAGGTTATTGACTCTTGAAAAAAAGTTGGGATAAATTAAAATCCATCACATTATTAAAGAATGCATATCGCAAAGCAAATTAATAACGCATTTTTTGCGTCCAAAAATTATATATGCACCGAATTTGCTTTTCGATCGAAAGTTATTTGCTTAAGAAAAAAATTTTTTTTTTGCGCGCGAAAGCGAAAGGATTTATTAAATAAAAAAAATCGATTGCCGGCGACTTGTTTTACATAAAATTCGATTCATTGTCTGTTGTGACTGAAATAAGCTAAAAAACTACAAAATATATTGCCAGCGCATTAAGTTAAATGTGCTGACTCTGTCACAATTAAAGATAGCGAAAAACTTTTTATTTTCGTATCGAACCATAATTCACAGATAGTTTTTTCCTTTTTTTTGTTCTCGTTTTTCGGGGCTGCGATATCAAACTAATGGAAAAGATTGGCGAACAAGATTCTGGTGTATATATACGTTTTTTTATCAATTCATGGCACAAAGAAAAATTTGTTATAACATATCGTAAAAACTTTTTTTCTGTGCGCGTATTTTTTTTGTTTCGCTCAGCGCTAAAGTATCATAAATCATATATCATATATCATTATTTGTTCTTCAAGTTTTGTTTGACTAAAGCGACACATAGTCAATAATTTGATCGTTATTTTATTATAATGGTTCGCGAAAAGGCGCTCAAAAAATTATCCGAAGACTCGCGAAACCCAAGTATAAGTGCGTTATATTTCGTCAGTCGCGAAATTCGATACCATTTTTGGCTTATGATAAATTTATTCAAAAGATAAATCGCGCGAACAATGGCTACTAATCTCACACGAGTCATGAAAGCTGTCATTAGCTTACAAAATGTTTAAACATATAGTTTGCTCATTGTATTATTATTTTTTTGTTTAAGATAACGCAGTTAAGCCTTTAATGTAAGGGAACTCGTAATTTAAAAAAAATACTAATTAACAACATGTTATGCCATTTTTCTAATCTTCTTTTATTCCTTTTTTAATCCATTATATGAAACATGCTATTTATTTAAATTATTAGATTCGAAATCTGTTTCAGTACCAGAACTCTATCATAACTCGAAAGCAACAACAAAATCATGGATTTTTATGTTGTTTACAACCTATTCAACGATTTTTCCCATTCAGTATACAATCAGACGTATTATTTCCTGTTGACCACTCTTTCACTATAGGCTTATTTGCGGACAAAAATTTATTGTTGTCGTAATCAAAACTTTTTCAATCAACCATTTAATTTAATAAGTTTTATGATTGCGTATGCGTTTGTGCGTGCGTTTCACTCTTGCCTTTTATTGTCATTAGTGTTTTATTTTTGTTTTTAAAACTGCTATAAAAACTCATGACAAATTCAGTCAATAGACTATATATAACTTTATATATACTGAACAATATGTTCCTTACATAATACAGTAGCATTTATCAGTCTCAGTCTTTCGATTTAACTTACACTACTACTGGTACGGAGAAATTTTTTCCGCAAACAGAATAATTAGTTTGTTGTTGAATATTATTGAATTTATGCTTTACTCGGCGGTCAAAATAAATACGAGTTAGTCCTTAGAGGTTACCGTAGCTTAGTTTAGCTTTTGAATTATAAATCTACTCCAGAGTTTGAAGAAAAACCTGAAAATGCAAATAATGTTAACTCATTAAAAACTCAGTAGTTTTTGTCGGCAAAACTTAAGACATTTAAATACAGAAATAAGAAATTTTGCTTAATATTTGAAAATATATAAACATATTCTGAAAAATCGAATAAATAAAAAACAGAGGTTTTTATACGTATAACTTATATGAACAGAGGTAAAAATACTAAGAGGTAAAAAAACTAGCAAAATAAGGATGAATTCAGAAGTAAAAAAGTTCATTTCCGCGTGAATTTTGGGCACAAATAAATTTGTTATTTGAAAATTCAAGTTTTTTTTGAAAATTTTCTGAATTCTTTGAAATTTTTTTAAAAAATTGTTCACAAGTAAGCCTAAAACACTTTTTTAAAACTTATCTAATTTAACAATAATTTTGAAATCTAAACAATAATCTTAATCTTGAAAAGTTGACCATTAAAAGAACCACAAAAAAAACATTGGTTTTGATAGGAAAATCTTTCAATTCAGACTATTTTTCTCATTTTTTTACAAAGTAAAATGTACTTATCTCTGTTGTTTTAATAATTCACGACTAATTAATTCATTTAAATTTATTTCTCAGTTATCTTATAAATTTTGCCAAAATAATTTTGACATGAATTCGATTCCCAAACTAAATTCGAGAATTTCTTGTAATCTAAAACGAAACAATGCGATAAATTGATGTTTGACGCGCGTCTGAGATTAACTTCTATTAATTTGTCGATCATTTTCATTGTTAAATTGGGCATCGCCTCGAATGCCAACAATTTTCCAATTATAGCTTAAATATCTTCGTCTTTGAGCAATTAGAAGGAGTTAGGTATTCTGTGATAGCGAAAACTTTAACTGTTATCTAAAGTTTTATCCGAAATATTTTGTTCTGTTAATACCAGACACTATTTTTTGGAATTCCGAGTTTTTATTGTTGATTTTTTGTGTTTAAAATATACGAATTATTTAATTAATTACAAGTAGACTAAAAATATTTTCGAATTTCGAAACTCAAAACAATGGCATATTTACTTTTTACCAAATTTTTCAAAATTTTAAGAAAATCGATTTTATTGAAAAAAATTGTCATTCAAATTTGTTAAATTTTAATAAGAAGTTAAACAGAAATCTCTATCGAAAATATGCATGAAAAATATTTTTACGATAACATTTGGTCAGGAAGTAAAAATATAATATAAAATCCATTAACGAGTAAGTTTAACTTCACTATTTGGAAAATAATTCATAGTACAGTTTATTTCAGACCAACAAAGTGTTATATACCTGATTAAATAAATGAAAACTTAATTTCATGAGGGATATAATTTTTTTATTTTAGTTGATTTATTATTATCAATAAAATGGTCGTGCAATTCTAGCTAAAATAATAGATTATGGGAACCATGAGTTTATTCTAAATTTTTATGGATAATATATTTTAAGAATATATATGGAATCTTGACAATACTGTATAGTATTTATTAGAGCATAAAACTTTTACAATATTTTCAGTAGTATTACGGATTATAATTTACTAAATTATTCAAAAAACATGTCATATATTTATTATCTTTAATATAGCATTAAATATCAAATGTCATAGTATAGTTATGTCCGTTTATTAAGATTTGTGAAATAAAACTCAATCACACAAGATTTGGTTTAAAATTTTCAAGAATATTTTAATTCCACCACAATTTATTGAATTACTTGCCGCACATTTAATCTATAGTAAAATTTTGCAAAAACACTTAATTTCATTGAACAAACACTTAGTTTTAAGTTCAAATTGAAATTTTTTGAAAATAGCTTCTTTTATATAAAACCAGAAAATGATTAATATAGTGTGCGCTAACAATATATTAGGTATAGTTTACACGATTTAGTCGAAATCGTAAACCATATAAATTGCATGCGACACTACTTGTTTCACATTTGGTTCGTAAACGTAGAGCAGTATGTGATTCAATTTAGTTGAACATAATCTTATAGTTAGAAAATGAAGAAAAAAATTAATTGAAAAAACAATTTGATTAGTATTTATGGTCACATCTATGTAATGATGACCATAAACCAAAAGGGTTGAGCGTCTACTCAACAACTTTATGCTCCAGCATGACATGAGCTTTGAAATAGTTAATCAATTTTCATCTTATTATTGTAAAATTGCGTCAAACGTGAACAATGGGCTTACGAGTACTCCATAAATGCTCATATTTAATCAAAGTCTTTTATAAGCGTAGAACCAGGTTTTTAGTTATTAATTTAATTAAAGTGATTACAGTGAAATTAAGGTATTATTTATCCAGTCTTCGGAGTATTCATATTCGCAGTATGTGTATGTGTTCTTAATAATACACGTATCATTTAGGAAACTCTTTGTTAATTTACGTGTTATGAAATATATTTTTCAATATTTATTTCATTCAAATAAATCAAAATTCAAATTCATATAATAAGTTGAGCGTTGTTCAGAATTTTGTAAGCGTTAATTTAATAATACTCAGGTCGAGTTCGAGCATTTTTGCCATCACTACCTATAAGATTAATAAGACAAAAGGTTTGTTGTGTGCACAACACTCGTAAAATAATTCTTAGTTATGGCGAGATATAACGGTTTGTTGAGAAAAACGAGATGATAAACAGATATTTTCCTCGAGAGTTGGCTCTTAATGGAAAAAGTTTATCGTTTCTCATTCATACATAAAACATCCATTTCATTATCTTGACTATTAGATTTTAGTCTAAAGGTTACGCCACCGTATCGCGCACTAACTCAATGCGTTTTCTCCCCGAAACGCCATCAGTCAATCATAACAATCCAGTTTTAGTATCAAAAGGGAAACTTAATTCAAACGCATCGATCGCCTGGAAAAATAATTATTAGATGCCATGATTAATGATGAAATACATTCGCCCGAAATTTCTCTATAATTTTCACGATAAATTCAAAAAACTCTTCGAGAAACAAAAAAAAATAGTAATCAAGTTTTAAAAACTGTTCAAAACTCTATGTTTGTTTGGAAAAAGATTAATTTTCGATATTTTTTTCTCGAAAAATCACTAAAATATTTATAATATTTTCCTCTCAAACTAGCAATCTATGGAAAACACTATTCTTGGGCCAATTTCTCTCGTTTCTGATAACTACAACTGGCATTAGCAGTCAATATGTGCAAAATATATACTGCATACACGTTCCAACAGGTATGCATTAAACGTCAACTCAAATGATTATTACCCAAAGTATCCGAGCATTAATTATTTACCATTGCTGTTATTATCATAAAAGCGCAAAGTTTTTTAACGTATTGCTTGTTGTGCCTGATATTTACGACATGGTTAGCGTGTAAACCGCGAAATAAGGGTATATTACACGTCATGAAAGTTCGCGGATGGAAATATATTTTATTATCACTAGTGGATGTGGAGGCGAATTATTTATTGGTTAAAGCGTTTCAATTCACAACACTAACCAGTATTCAAGTAAATATCAGAGTTTATTTCGATAAATATAATTCCTGTTTAGCAGATTTATGCAATTATTTTATAATACGTATATCTATTTGAATTATATTTTTTTGATCGCATTAGGAATAACATGCATTGAAATTAGTTGGGAATAAGAGTTAATCTGAGCATTGCTATACAGTAGAGACAAACAAATAAAAATGAGTTTCGCGGTCTGTTTGTGCGCCGCAATCAGTGCCGCATAACATTTTCATGCAAATTAGTTTAATCATACTGCAGATAATTTTATGCTCTCTAACACTAAAATGGACTGTTATTGTTAGTTATATAACTTTTCATTTTCTAAATCATTAATTTTAAATTTATTCCGAAAAATTATCATTAAAAAGCGGTTTTGATTGCGATTCTATTTCTCAAAATAGACTCAACGCGAATGTTTTAACAAAGAATTTTATAAATAATTGCGAAAATTTTATTTCCTTCACAATAACTTTTTAAGTAAATGTACGATAGCTTTAAAATTGTCAAATTCAAACATTCAAACAGACTTGCTTTTTAAATTAGTGGCATAATAGACAGCATGTTTCTAACAGGAAAAAAGCAAAAAAATTAAACATACACTTAATACTAGAGATCAGAGGTATTTTGAAGTGCACTACAGTATACATAAATAATTCTAATAAGAATTGCTTTCACACTTCGAATTGTAAGCAATTATTTCTACCGTAAGAATAGTTCACTCTATATATAGCACTTGGATATTGTTATGATAACGCTAAGGTGTCAATAATAAAAAGAATAATGAATACAAATTCTATTTATAACACGCGATGAAACTGATAAATATTTATTAAGAAATAAGAAAGAGTATGAACATACATAATGAGCTCACTTTGTATTATATTATGTCATTTCAAAAGTATATTACAAATTTTT